>PVHY01006659.1:0-72844 GCA_004024945.1 Uropsilus gracilis
ATATATAAATTTCACAACATTGTAATTCCAGGGGTTTATCCCCACCCATCCACCCCTCCCTTCCCCCCCTTTTCCCTCCTGCTCAAAGTTGTGCACTTCAGTTTGGTGCTTAGCTTGTTTTGATTTTTCCTCAAGTCTTTTGTTTATTTTTTTCACTATATCCCATATATTAGTGAAACCATTTGGTTTCTGTCTTTTTCTTTATGACTTGTTTCTGCTAATATGATTTCTTCTAAGTACATCCATGTTGTTATAAATTCATCAAATTTGTCATTTTTAATTGATGAGTAATATTCCATTGTGTATATATACCACATTTTTTTCATCCAGTCATCTGTTGTGAGGTATATAGGTTGTTTCCATGACCTTGCAATTATAAATTGTGCTGCAGTAAACATCTGAGCACAGGTGTCCCTTTGTACCCACATTGAGGTCCTTTTGGGTAAATTCCCAAGGGAGCAATTGCTGGGTCAAATGGTAGTTCCATTTTCATTAACTTGAGGGTCCTCCACACAGCTTCCATAGTGGTTGGACTAGTTTACATTCCCACCAGCAGTGTAGTAGTGTTCCTTTCTCTCCACATCCTCGCCAGTCTCCCAGGTAGCTGGGATTACAGGCGCCTGCCACCTCACCCAGCTTTTTCAAGACCAGGTCTCACTATGTTGCCTGGAGTAGTCTTGAACCTGCAAACTCAAGAGATCCTTGGCCTCTTTGCCTCCCAGTGCTTGGATTACAGACACATGCCACCATACCTGGATGTAGGTGATTAAAAAAAAAAATTTCACGGCACTTTCAGAAGAAAGTATTATTACAGAATCAAGCAGAGTTGAGATGGCTGGAGAGAGAACCCCAAATGCGGTATTTGAGTACCCAGATCTAACTCTGCCTGAATTTATAATTCCATGAATCAATATATTGTGTTTTTGATTTACTTTGATTGAATTGAGTTTTAGTTGCTTCTGACTGAAAGCATCCTTACCACTACAATTCTACTATAGCAGGTGAGCTCACACCCAAAGAGATAAGTAGAAAAAAGATGGTCAGTGAGTGGCTGAAATGAACCATCACTTCTGAATCCAGATTTGACCACATGATTGCCTGGTAAGTGTTTATATTTTAGGGCTGGTTTTCTTGGAAGGCTCCATCTGGTACACAACTGCAACTCTCAGTGGAAGGTCACAATACTCAACCATAGAGAAGGCCATGTGGAGAATGTCAAAGGCTGCAACAGGACATCTGGAGAGGGAAGCTCTGTGGAGGCACACTGAGACATCCAAGTTGAGCCTTAGGTGAATGCAACTAGTTGAACTAGCCATTACCATAGAGTAGATGAATTGCCTACCTGAGCTCAGCCAATCTACAGAATAATGAGAAACAATAAATTATTATTGTTTAAGTTTTGGGGTAATTTATTTGGCAGAAAAAGGTAATTAAAATAGCCATTGTTCAAAATGATTGTCAGAGTAGACCTTAAAGTTGTTACAGACAGAAGATCAGTGATATTCTTGCATTCATTCATCTTATTCAATGCAGCATTTAATGAGTGTTCACTATGTACTGGTTAATACAAAAATATAAAGAATCTAGAACAAAAAGTTATAAAAGGTGAGAAAATATGCACAATCACTATGTAAATAAGGGGCCTCACTTTAGAATTCAATGTTGATTTCTTTTAAAAGATTTAAAATGGTATTGACTGTAGAGGAAATGATTTTTGATTAATCAACACTGACAATTAAATTTTCCAGCATATAAATGGAGGTAAAAGTTATGCTTTAAGGCTACATTTGCTTAAGGTGTATTCATCTACCTATATTTATGAACAGATGAGTTGTTTCAAGAATTAAAGGGATTATATTGCCCATTGCAGTAAGAAATCAGTTATTTTCTGCTTTGAAATTCACTGGAGACATTAAACAAATTTTATGTCCACCATAGACCTATGATCTTGGGGGACAGTATTAACCATTCCAAGCTATGATTTCTCCATTTATCAAAAAGCATGATAGTTTATACATATCTAGTTAGCTTTAACTAAATAAGTATTGCTATTATTATTCTAGATGATTTTTGCATCTTTCCCAGATGCTTCCTGTTTAGACATCAACTTGTTTTTCTTTATTTATGAGAATATATTACTCATCATTATATTTCTATGGGGCAAAACCCAGCAAATAAATCTTTGTTAGTCTAACTAACTTTATCCTTCCTTTTTGTTCTATTCTTTGAGACATTCTATATTTTTCAAATAATGTTAACCTTGAGAGGATGCAAATGTAGTAAATGATTTTTATATTCCTGAGAGTTAACTTTTTATAGGATGAATGAAGGAGTTGGTACAATATCTGAATAGTCTTAGTTTTACAACGGAATGGGAAGCAGGAAGAACTGAGTTCATTCTTTCCTTTGTTGAAGAATGCAGAGATGTGGGAATTGAAAGGAGAGAAATCTGGTGTTTTTGGCAGTATGTCCACTAGTTATGTTGCAAGGGAGTGATTCATTCATCCTCCCATCAAGTCATGACTTCATTTGATTTTAATGAATACCTAATATTTAATTAAACTCTGTGCCAGGTTCTAGGATTGCAGTGATGAAAAATGTGAAGTCTCCTCTTTTGGTCATCCCAGAGATTACAGTCTAGTAAGGGAACTAGAGATCAACAAATACTAGACACAGCTGAATTACTACTGTGACAAGTGAGAAAAAGCTGTAGAGAATACCAGGAAAGCTTCTAGCAGAGGAATCTGAAACTCTGCATTCCATGAAACTTTACAGAAGATTTTATATGAGGCAACATTATTGCATGTAACTTAAGAGAAAAATCACCCGTGGTAGAAACCCTCAAAGGAAATTCCACTTTAAACATGGATACCAAATGATGTGTCCTTCAATCAAAGGGCAAGTGAGCAATCTCACAGAAAGGATAGTAAGTAAACTTGCTTGTCTCAACCTTGGCACTCAGTAGAAGTGATATCAGGTCAAAATAGGGCAGAAGCCTCCAAACAAAAAGACAAAGGAAAAAAGAGGCACTTTCAAAATGCGGCTTCTGCCACCCAAATTCTTTCAGTTTTGTACCACCTGCACGTAGCAGTTGCCAGTCAAATGCAATTTAAACAGCAGGGTTTTATTAACAAGAGAACTAGCAAGGGAGACAGAAAGTCAAACAAAAAGTCCTCAGTGCCACAAGTGGCCAGTTATTTTACCCCATCGTCATTTTTAGTTTCAAAAATCCCAAAGACACAGGTCCAAGATTGTGCCCCTTAGCCCCTCCAAACTTGAGGCACTCGGCAAAGTCGTCTTTCTTTCCCGTCTTCTCTTTGCTTCTCTCTTCAGCATTCTGAGTTGCTCTCCTTCTTTAAGTTTCTTCAAACCTTTCCAACAAATACTGATGCAAAACCGACTTCAATACTTGAAAGGGTATAGTTTTCAGACAATGAAAGTTGAGAGAGTGTCAGTGTGCCAGTAAGTGTGTGGAAAATGGGAGCAGGGGTAGGCTGCAGAAGGATTTTGGTAAATTCTAAAGGTGATGATTGGCTTTCTTGTATCTTGTAAGATACTATTTGCCATTTTCTTCTGTTTTCTTTGCTCCTCAAGTGATCTGTTAAGAAGGTAGACATTTTTTAGAAGATTTTTTTTCACAGTACAGATGATAATGGCTTTCTTAAATTCTCACCTATCCTACTTTTTAAATAAAAAATTGATGACAGTTCAATAACTGGAGCTAGTTCTATGTTAAAAGGTGGGGGTGCAGTTGAATTTGCTGTGTTGGACTTTTGTAGATGTTCTGTCTTTTTATTAAGAGTACTATATCTTTCAATTTTAAATGAAGTTTACAAAAGAGTGACTTCTAATACTACAAGGGATTTAAAGTGTGTTCTCTTGCATTTTTGGTGGATGTCTTGTCATGTCTTGGCTGGGCTGGCCACTCTATCTGCTTTCTTGTTAGGCCAGGGAGAGTATTAATCTTTCTCCTGGTGGTAGTCCTACCCTCTTGCATTCTGGAAAAGGGAGAGTCAGCCAGAGCCTCCTGTTGGTGTCTGCTCACCCTTCTGCACCTGGGGATGTCAAAGAATCACTGTGGTTGGGGTAACAGGATACACTTCTTGTACTTATTTAGTGTGCACAGGTACCATTTTTTGTGCACATTACACACACATGTTACACATACACGCAGTATGTACCCTGCAGTCCCATGTTTTAGTTTATACATGGTCTATCAGTGTACATTTGTGTATTCCATGTATGCACATGTAACATGTGTTATGCACATTATAGACCTGTGGTATACATGAATGGAACGTATGCTGTATATTGTGTGCCCCCAGCATGTTTTTGTCTGTCATGTGTATGTGGTGAGAGGATTGTATGTTTTAGTCGTATTACCCATAGGCACATTGCACACAGCTCCCTAGTTGTTGGTTACAGGATACTGGGTACAAGCTATAGGCTGTGGGACACAATAGTACCCAGTCCAGTCAGCTGGGTCTGGCCAGCTGATTGACATCAGACTTGCATTTCCAGGCTGAAGGCGGGGCCTGGGTCTAAACAACTGAACACCCTCTTAATCAGACTTTTTCTTTTGTTTCTCTGAGTTTGGAGGCGTTATTACTGTTTTGAAATGGGTTGCTTTTGTGTTTGTACTCTTGGATTTAATGCCCATGTCTCTAAAGAATATTTTGGTTAGTCCTTCCTTAGAACGACTGCCCTCATCTCCTCTTTCTACTGGAGTTCCCTGCCTGCACTGACTCTGGTGATTGTCCTGTCTATGGTGCTCTAAGCTAACCCTAACTTGCCCTAAGACTCAGATTTTTTTTTGGGGGGTCCAGCCTAGTGTTCAATGTTGAGGTCCTTGGTTTGGATTGGGTCCAGATAGGGGCAGCAGTTCTTTTTTGTAGATCCAGGCTGAGGCTGGGTGTAGCCACCTGTTTGACCTCAGGAGCCCCAGACTGGCTCCAGTTTTAGCTTGTTGGTTGATGTAGTATCTTTAGGCTGAAGTCGAAGGCTGTATCTTCTATAGGTGTGCATTCTTCCCAGATTATTTCACCAATGTCCTGGGTTTAAAGATTTAAAAAGCACATAGGAGGTGATGCTTGCCATAAAGAAACTGTTTGGAAGCAGCAATAGACAGGTCAATGAATAACTGCAGTCATGTCTACATGAACAATGCACATATGTGCCTGTGTACTTGTGTATATTCAGGTATAGTTGGGGCAGCACAGGGTGGGGGGTGGTCACAGCTCCTCTCCCCTAACTAGGGAAGAGCAATGCAAGTATGTCTTATCCAACTGCAGTGGAAAAACAGAAGGGAAAAATAACACAAGGCACTTTTTTTTTTTGAATATAGTTCCTTAAATTGCTTTAGTATGGGTGTGAATGACTGGTGGCAGGGAAAACACAGGTGTGCTGTGGGTAGCTGCAGTCTAGTGACTGAGGTTAATGTGCGGTCACTGAAGTAATGCATGGAGGCCCAAATAGATTTTGGAAAGCTTTCAATCACAAGTAAGCCATGAAATCACAGACCAAGGAAATAGATTTAAATAAATAGCTCTGGGATTCAGTAATAGATCTCACGAAGAAGGGAAGGTCAAAGAATTTAAGCACAATTTTAGGGGAAGATAATCCTGAGTCTTAATATAGATTTTCCCAACCTTCCAAAAGTAGACTTTTCTATTTGGTAGGTTTTGTTTTGGACTTGGGGATATGTAACAGTTTCCCCCCCTATATAAATAAATGATAATGACATTCTCTATCTCATTGTGGCTGGAATCTGTAAGAAAGATGATATTTAGTTGTATTTTTTCTTTGTTATTGAGCTGTTGATTTCTCAAAGAAAGATATTGGTAATACTGAAGGTAATTTAAGTTTCAAAAATAATGAAATAACTGAAGACACATATCTCCAATCTACTTATACAAGGAGCCAGAGCCAATAACAGAGTAAATGACAGAATTTGGATGAAACTAAAATAAAATGATGAGATTATTCTTTTGGCTGTAGTTCATTCCATGGGACCTAGAAATATTGGTTCCATCACCACTCATATTAGTGAGAAAATGCTAAAGGGAATGGGGTGCATTAAATTCTACCTTCCTAAAATGGGCTTCCTTGGTGGTTTGCAGTGACAATGACAAGGGAAATGACTAACGTCCGAAGCAGCCCAGAATGAGGAACTTTCCCAGCCTTGCTGTCCAGCCCCGACTAATGCCAGTTGTAGAGTCAGGATGACCTGACCACAACCTGCCTTCCCTATCAGGGCTTGCCAGCTGCTTGGCTTCTGTGTAGCAAACAGCTCCCATTATCAGGGAACACTGTATAATACACTCTCCCTTGACTTTGAGGACTCAGCCTATCGGGAGTTATCCCACTGAGCCCACCGGTGTAAACGAATACAGCCTCTTCTCTCTGAATCATTGGCTGTCTTCCTGGGACCATTGCCATCACAAGTTGACATGGTGGAAGGATGAGGCAAATTAGTTCAAACTCATTACAGAAAACAAATGCACAAATGATTTTTTATAGCATAAACCAAATTCTAGCATTTTAACGTGGGCTTTATGAATGGAATAGAGGACCGCTTGTTTTCCCTTTTGTCGTAGATCCTTTGCTTCTAAGGTCTGTGTTTTTCTCCCAAGTGGTGAATGTCTCCCTAGGGGGCAGACATCTTCAGGATGTCTCCTGAGTTAGTCATATCTATCTTATAAAAAATGAGTTTGTTTTCTGTTATCTAGCTTAGAAAACACAGAAAATAATTTCTTTCCTTTCACCTCCTCCTTTTTGTATTTTTAAATACATGTCCAAGCATGGTTGGTACCTTGTGTTAATTTTGTATATTGTTCTCACTCATGTTTAACATAAGCTGCTTGAACCATGTTCAGGATCTAAATGATCTCACTGTTTAGTGTCACATTATCTAGGGAATTATGAGGTGGTTGGTGCTGCATGAGCCATGACACATTTTTTGTTATTACTGTGTTGTCAATTTCAATTAAGACTGGGAATGTCTGATGAATGATAGGGGAGGCCTGGGGAGGAGAGGGTCAGATAGGCTGATAGTCTTTTTGCTAGCTAGCATAGTATTCCAACCAATTTAAAAAACTGTTTTAATTACTTTGGCAACTCTAATTGGAATCATTTTCAATTTCTTCATGTTAAAAAGTCTTCTCGTCAGCACAACCAAAGTTATCAATGATTAAAATGTCATAAACCTCTCATTTCTCTGCTGGGTTCATCATATGGATGGACTTTCAGGTTTTTAATAGTCTGAGATGTCAAGCAGATTCCCTGGTTGCCAATGGAAACAGTTTAGACCTCTTAAAAATACTGAAGAAGCTCTTCAGGGTAATATAGCATATTCATATCGTGAATACTGAGTGAATAAAATTGGGCTAAAGAATCTTATGGAGAGAATTAAAAAGGTCTTCTTATTAGAATTTGGAATATTTTTAGTTAGCACTAGAAATAATACATCAAGAGAGTAGACATCTATGTATATTTTATGATTTAGTTATAAGTAACATTAAATATAATTTTGATTGGTTGGGATCTACCACAGATAGACAAACACACATTTACAGATTTTCTTTAGGCTCAAAAATAGTCATATGAAAATTATGGAGTTATGGTCTCTTAGGGAAGATCAAATTGGATATGGTAGTGGCTTTGGGATTATGAGGCAGAGGAGTGGTGAAATATAGCAGAAATATGGAAAGTCCTGGAATTTTATCTAAAGTGAAGCAAAGAGAAAATGATGCAAAACTGACCTGGGAAATCATGGCCGGAGGAAGAAACAAGCTTATTGACCCATTTTGACTCCAGGGCAGCGTTTCCCACCTTAGCATCATTTCCTGGCTTCCTCAAAGACCAGATACATGGAATCTGTGGTGTGGGTGGGGAAAACAATGGATATAAACTATCTAGCCTGTATCACAAATGCAGCATCTGAAAATAATATTCTTTCGTTTCTTATAAGACTGTGGGTCAGGGGTTCCAGCAGGACTCACCAGATATGGCTTCTTTCGACACTTTGTTGACTGATCTCATTCATGCACCTGCATTCATCTGGAACTGGGTAGAGCTGTACTGTTAATATGGCCTTGCTCTTGTGGTTGGACCTTGTGGCTGCCTCTCAACTGATGGTGCCAGCTGTCTCCCATCTGATCTTTCTCTTCGTGAAATTGGTCTTTCCTTCAGGAGAGCCTGGAGTTCTTAACATTGTGCCTCAGTTTAGCAAGAAAGCAAAAAGGAAGCTGCTGAACTTCCTAAGACCTAGACCGAGAAATGGCACAACATCACTTTTGCTACATTCTATTGCTCAAAATCAGTCTCAGGACCAGCCCAGATTTGAAAGAAGGACAGGTAACTCCACTTCTATCACTGGGACCATTGAAATTGTATTTAATTATTTTTGCAGATAATCTACCACAGATGGCCACCCAAATTTGCATTCAAAGTATGCCTGGTCCCTATACCTTCTAGAAGGTAGTAGTTGTTGGGAGCTGTGGCTGAAACTGGTCAGGGCTCATGCTGTGAATGAAGAAAACTTCATTTCACTATCTTACCTGTCTTCAGAAAACTGAAGACAGATGGCATAATTGACCTCTAGTGGGCAACAGTGTCCTCATTCTTCCAATATTAACCCTAAGAGACATTCCCTAAGAGATAACAGCAAGTTAACGAGTGAATCCTCTGTCCTCAGGTATTCCACAGAAATGAATGTTTTACCTAATCTGGATTTGCCTAAACCACTTCCTCCTCTTGTTTGACTAGTTGTAAACCATTCTTTTTACCATTGAAAAAGGTTCATAAGTCTCAATAAACTGGCAGAATGGTCATCCTTCCATCTAGTCTCAGCCTCTTTGGCTGAATGCAATCTCTCTCATTGTCCTTCCTCGTTCCCCTCTTCTAGCTCTTTACAAGTAGTGACAGGCTTTCTAAATCTAGGGCACGTATAGGTGGTATTGATATTCTGATTCATTTTCTTTAATTGGGAAGGTGGTACAGGAGGAAGATCACTGACTTTACTTGGGACATGGCTGAAGATCCTTACTTAGTCATTAATAAACTATGTGGTCTTGTAGCCCCTTCATGCTTGGTGGACATTACTTTCCTCACCTTCAAGTTAATAATAAACAGTATCTCCTTCTTAGAGTTGTACTAGATGTGACTGAAATATATTACACGGTGTCTAACCCAGGGACTGGCTTACCTAGTCAAAGTGAGCATTCGATAATATTAATCTCTTTCCTTCTGTGTTGATCTAAGAGAGACAAAGTTGCATGCTCAGAGAGGTGACCATTTGATTTATTACCTAAACCTGGACACTTTTTAGGGTACAAGGAGGCCCTGTTGATATTGATGCCAGAATTGGTGCTCTGGTGGTGGGAAAACAATGGTGCCCACACCTGAGGGAGAAATCTTATGTGGTGACAAGATAAACAAGCTTGTTCAAAAAATTAAAAAAAATATTTATCTGGATAAGAGGTGGAAACAAGCAAGGAAAGTGAAGGAAAGGGTGCCCTCCATAAGAACTTTGCAGAGTTTATTTCTATGAATTATTATTAGATATGTAACCAATTAAAAGCAGCATAAAACAAGTGGGAAGTCTCACAAGAAGAAATCAGAATTTAGCACTTACCTGCCAGGGGTGATACCATAATCACAAATGTGGTTTTCCAGGGTGATGCTCACTCATTGTACTCCAAATGTGCTGACCCCTGAGATTTCCTCAAATGTGGGAAACTCGATGCTGCAATTTGTGGTAGGGTGGGACTGAATTTTCACTCTCCCCTGAAAAAAAAATAAAAAGAAATCAGGATTTAGAAAGACCATAGAACAGTCATATCTGCCTTCTGCCTTGTCTTTCCCTGCATTTCTTTGTTGATGATGATATAGCATGTGGCAAATTTATCTGCTATGTGAGGGCTTTAAAAAAGAAAACTTACAAGGGAATTAATCATGAACATTTGAAAGCACTCCCTCCTTCCCTGCTAGGCTTCCCAACTGCTTTCTGCATCCCCTTTCAATCTCAGCATTACTAAATGTATAATTCTGGGAAAGAATAATTGGAGAAAAGGCCAGGGGGATACATGTTATCAGAGTTTGGTACAGAGATAATTCTTTTTCTGAACATCTTGAATGAGAGTAAAGCAGCAATACCAAGAATCCCCACCCCAATGAGAACCACTTAAATTAGGGTTGGTAAAGAAAAAAATCAGACCATTGCTATTCCCTGAGAACTGCCTTGCTTGGAGAAATCTGAAGGCAGAGGTTTTTTCAATCCATCTCAGAGATGGGACAGAACAAGTTGAAACTACACACAAATGACAAAGACTACACATTATCCTAACTTCATGTCCAGATGGTTAAGATATTAAATATTAGTTCATATCTCTCTTGGCTCTAATGAATAATGAGTTTTAATGTCATTTGTCCTTGTTCAAAATATAATGTGTTCTATCCTGGATTCTATCCACAGTGCTATTTTTGAAACTTAAGAAAAACAAGAAAGATTCCATTACTTTGGTGATGGATGCAGAAAATGTACATTAAGGATCTGCAATGTCCTAGACTGCCTAGTACATCCTCAAATATACTGATTTATGTTTTTATAACAAAATCTAAAACTTATCATCTTGCTTAACAAAAAAATTCTAGCATATGGAACATTCTTCCAATACATTTTAAAAAGTAAGGTTGGGAATGTTCTGAATTTTCTATCTCAAATGATCATGTGATATAACATCAAATACTAGGTTGAGAACTATTTTCCATTGCTGTTTTGGAAATTCTTTATTATTTCTGGCATATATGCAGTAATGTGCTGGTAAATATTTTCTGGGGGCCAGGGAATGTACCCTGATTTATAGCATTTGTCAGTTTCTGTGAAATAAATATTCCTGCCGTGGCTAATTTCAAGCTACTGACACTTTAATGACTGGTTCACAAGATTCCCAGAAATACAGCAATCAGCTCTTGTGAGCTGGTACAGGCTAGCTCCACTATAATATAGCATCTATTATTGTGCATTAGAATCTGTCAGTATGACTGTCTTTCTCTTTTAGGTAGTTTTAAAGGATTTCTCCTACTCTTGATGTTCTGTGGTTTTGTATGATGTTTTGGTGTGAATTACTTTTTTTTCTATTTGTTTATTTTTTATTTATATATATTTCACATCATTTCGTCCCTGGGGGTCACCCACCACCTCCCCTCCCCGCCCGCTCCAGCTGGTCCCCTCTCTCCCCTTGTGTAGTTTCATTTGGTTGACCATAGAGTAGTGAAACCATTTGGTTCCTGTCCCTTTCTATCTGGCTTGTTTCTGCTAGTATGATTTCTTCTAGGTACATCCAGGTGTCTATAAATTCATCCAATTTGTCATTTTTAATTGATGAGTAATACTCCATTGAGTATATATACCGCATCTTTTTCATCCACTCATCTGTTCTGGGGCATTTGGGTTGCTTCCATGTCCTTGTAATTATAAATAGTGCTGCAATAAACATCCGAGCACAGGTGTCCTTTTGTACCCACATTGAGATCTCCTTTGGGTAGATTCCCAGAAATGCGACTGCTGGGTCAAATTGTAATTCCATTTTCATGAGTTTGAGGGTCCTTGGTGTGAATTACTTTTATTTCTACTGTGTGGGATCCACTTCATCTTTTCATGTAAGAAGTCAAGGCTTTCTTCTTTTCAAATATTTCCATATATTGGAAATGAGCATTGATTGCTATGTCCCCATTCTTTCTAGTCTGTCTGTCTGTAATTCTGACACAATGTAATTTGGAGAATCTAAGTCTAGTTTCCCTCCTTTTTGTTTGTATTTTCTATTTAGTGCCCTCTGCATTTCATTTTTGCTTTTTGGTCAGTTTATTCTTTTAATTTGCTAATTCTTTTTTCACCTGCAATTGCCATGACTACCAAAGCTTCCATTTCAATAATTATATTCATTTCAATAATTTCTATAGTTCACTAATTTTCTTCACAGATTTTTTTCATAATTTTTTGCTATGTTCTGAAATCCATCAAAGCACTTAATTACATATATTTTGAAGTCATTTATAGATTGCTCCATTATCTCTGTTTCTGTAGTATAAAGTCTTCTAATCATTAGGTCTGTGGATTATCTTTTAACTGGGATATAATAGTATTTATTGAAAGAGCTTGTGTGGAATCTTGAGCTCTTCATATACATGATCTCACTTAATCCTCTCAAATGATATGTTAGATAATCTCATTCTCAAGCTATAGCTAGAGATACCGAAACACTGAGAAATAGCTTCACATACAAGGCCACATAAACAAGAAAAAGTAGGAAGGAGGTCTAGAGTCAGATTAACACCCATCATCACTACTCAGATGATGCTCCATATTTATCACTCATATTTTTATTATTCCTCCTTTCATGAGGAAGTTTACCTCGCTGACCATGTAGAAAGTTGGTTGCCTTTACACTACAGTATCTTTTAGATAGTTCCCTTTGAAATGACCCATATTAATAGTTTATTTAGGTATCTGTCTCCCTTCCTACATTATGAATACTGGGAGGACAAGAAAAGAGTTTTAGTTATCTTTGTTTCTCAACTGCATAGAGATCTTGGCACAAAGGTAAACTTTGATAAGTAGATCTATGATATCAAATAATAAAAGTCATTTTAGTGCTTAGGTTCAAGCAAAGTGCTGTGTTTTTGAAATCAACTAGTATGTTTCCTTCAACATAATGACATGCACGTAAACCAGTCCCTTATTTTTGGGTCAGAAAAACAAAACAAAATTTTTCATGAGTAATTTTACAGCTTAGTATTTCCTGCTTTATTTGTATCTGTTCTGGTTTTATCTTAATTTTTTCTGTGCTTTTATTGTAAGCAATCCCAAATGTAATGACTGAAGACCACCACAAGTCTGTTTCAAGGGGATGCCCTTAGAAACATCTTGGGACCAGAAGGAAAGGTGGTCAGTGCCTTAACTGACAGGAGCAAAGTCTGTTAAGGGTACTGAGAAGTGTTTTAGATTCCACCTTGTATTTATTACAAAATTGCCTAGAGATTTAATAGAAGTTATTTACTCAGCATCAGGAATAACCCTACTTTTCTGCAAGGGGGGAGCAAATTCATTGTTTTATCCTTAGTGGCAGAGAAGAATCTTTGTTTTTTTTTTTTGGGGGGGGGGCTAGGTCTCTTTATGTTGTCCGGGGTAGTCCTGATCACGAGGACTCAAGTGATCCCCATACTCAGCCTCCCAGGTAGCTGGGACTACAGGCGCACACTTTGAGACTAGGTATTGCTATGTTGCCCACGGTAGTCTCAAACCTGGGGACTCAAGTGATTCCTAGCCTCAGCCTCCCAAGGCTGGAATTAAAGACGTGCACTACCGTGCTTGGCATGCAGAGATGAATCTTTCTGAACAATTTGTTAAACTCTCACCTAGCACAGTTGAAGGAAGGGTAAGGAGATTCTCTGATCTTTTGGGTGTGAAGTACATTAGTCTATCAAACGTGGATACTTTTAGGTGCATATTTTCCAGGAAGCTTCAAATTCCAAGAATATCTAATAAATTGAACAGAAAGAATTTTCAAGTTTTACAATTTTAAAAAAAAACCCTGAGATAATTTTACATTTGAAATGCAATTGACTTTCCAATTGCCAAGGGGAAGAAATAAACTAGTAAATTAGAAACCAAAATAAAACTAGGTCTCTAATCTTTTCTTCTTATCTATCAATCTAAACCCTTGATTTCTCTCCCCCCACACTCCCTTTTCTATTATTTCAACATGAAACTTCCATTGTTTAATATTATTCTTTGGAATGACTTAGAAACACCTGGGATTTTTTTTTTTGCTTTATTTGTTTTTATTGATTGTACATATATATCTGTGTATATATATTCACACACACACACACACACACACATATATAAAACATCATTGTCAACCCCGAGGTTTTCCTATCACCTTATCACCCATGAGCCCATGAATGATCTCAATCTTTTGTGCCCCCTCCCCTGTTTTCTTCCTTCCTCCCTCTCTTGCTCTTATGTTTTAGTTCTATAATTTTGGCAGTTTTATATTTTTCTTGTCCATTTGTTTGTTTTTCCTAAATCCCTCATATAAGTGAAACCATCCCATATTTTTCCTTTTCTTTCTGGCTTATTTCCACTAAGATGATTCCTTCTAGTTCCATTCATGAAACACATGGGATTTCTTTTTCTTACTTCAGGAACCTCTACACCATTGCCTTGATGTCCTATGTAAACTTTAATTGCTTGATTCTTCACTCACCCCCTAGTCTGGGGAAGATGCGTGGCTCAGAGGAGTCAGAGATAAAAAGTCTTCATCGTCAGCATTCCAAGATACTAGATCACCACATAATGAATCCAAGTCTTTGAAAGTCTGTGTCTGGGAGTTATCTGTATCATGAGTTCCCTGAAACCAAACTTGGGTTGCCAGATCATTTCATTGGGTCACCTGACCATTGCATTTCTTAAGAACAATTTCTTCTTTCCCACCTAGTCCTAAGAAACATTAGTTTGGCTTAAACAATACACAAGTATGTTATACAAATCTAGACTGGGTAGAAGAAATAATAGGGATGCCAGGAGTGAGGGTCTGTTGAGGGTACTAAGAAGTTATTACAAATCCACCATGTCTTTATAACATAGCATCCTCTAACTCAGATAGTAGTTACCTACATAGCAGCAGAAACAACCCTACCTTTGGGACTCATGTGATTTCCACTCTCTGGGGCAGTATGATGGTCTTTCTATGATTTAAATTGCCATTTCATACCTATATGCCAGTCGAGGGGCTAATCAACTATGTAACTTATGGACCAGGTTTTATGTTATTCTATGACCCACAAATTCCGAATGGCTACTATATTTTCACTTGGTTGACCAAAATTTTAACGTTTTGTGATACATAAAAAACGGTATGAAATTCTAATCTCAGTGTCCCTAAATAAAATTTTACCAAAACTGTCTTTTACAATTTATCTACTGTTGCTTTCATGCTGCAATGGTCAAGTTGAGTAGTTGGGTCAGATATTATATGACCCACCAGACCAAAAATATTTGCTTCATGGCTTTTGGCAAAAAATACTTGATGATACTGGAATTAGTGTTTTTCTCTGCTTCTGTACTCCCTTATCCATATGGACTATTTGTACAATGTCTCAGGATTTCCTGTATGTGTAGACCCATCTCTTAGTTACTTTCATTGGAAAAAAGGCTCAGTCCCATTAAATCTTTATATACATTATATATAAATCTTTATATATATACACACATAGATACATTATATATGTACCCACATATACATTATATATTATATATTATTATATATGTAAACACTATATATACATTATATATGTATATACATATGTATATATTTTATATAATGTGTATATATACATATATTGTATACATACATATATATGCTATATAAACATAAACAAATGTTATATATACAACATATATTGTTTATATAATATATGTATATATACATATGTTATATATGTATATATGTATATATTTCAGGAACTTTACTGAGTTTTGGGGAGGGATATAAGGGATCATAAAACCTCTCGTACACCTTGCCATATTGCTTTCAATAATCCTTTTCTCTGTTTCCTTTCCTTCTTTTTCTCCTCTTTGCATCTAGCATAATGATTTCCCTCTAGGTTACTTCCCAGCTCTCAGGTTCTTGGAAAATCTCAGTGTTTAACTTAGGTGGATTTTTTTGAGGAATTGTTTGCAAATAAAGCTAACACTTGGCTGAGAAAAAGAATTCTGGCATACACAATTGTTGTCACTTCATTACTATGAAAGAATAATAGTTCTCTAGAGATTTAGCTGAGGCTTAGTGTCTTCTTAGGTGCTAATGACTTTGCTTTCCAATGCTCAGAGTGGATCATAAAGTCTCTTCATGGTACACTTCATCCACATATTCTTTTATACACCAGACCTTTAGACAGCCTTTCAACTTTAATCCTCTTGCCTGTATCAGTGAAAGAAGAGATGAGAGACTATTCTTCCAGAGGCTTTCAGCTACTTAAACTTATAATTATAGCAGCCTGATTTTTATTGTACAACCCCTACCAATTTAGTTTTTAATCAAAATATCACACTCAGAACTTTAGCTAGAATGGGGTGTCGGTGATGTTTTGTTATATAGAAAAATTGCCTAGTGAGTAGCTGGGATTATTAAAATCTACAGTAGTGTCCAATTCTGGCTGGAATCCTGATTGAGTGTGATTAAAGACTATTTATTAAACTCTTCTGAAGGTTAATCTTTGTGCTTTATTAGAAGAGTTTTTCTTCAGAGACAGTTATTCATAGTAAGCAATGTATTTGACAGATGTAACATTTTCTTCCTTTTAACATAAGAAGGGGAAAAAAGACAAAGTATTTGCATGTCACTCTACTCTTCTGATCAAAGAGAAAGCTATAAATTTTATTCCAACTCATCAGAATAATAGATAAAACATAACATACCTAGGTGGGCTTAAAGTCTATGGACCATCTCTGCAGGCAGAAAATCAAACGTGTGATAAAGGCTCAAAGAGTAGGTTTGCTGGGCTTTGAGGGAACATGCATGGAGAACTGCATGAGGTTCACTGCTTCATGTCCTCCACTCTGAAAATGAGGTGGAGGAGGCTCTAGTGGACTTAAGACTAAAAGAATTTTGGGAGCCCATGGAGTTGGTATTCAGCTTCTTCAATAGCAACCAAATAAGTTCTTGCTGGTTCAATGGCTAAGCTGGATTTATAATATTTCTACAATTCACTCTAGGGAAAGAACTTTGGATCATTAGTACAAGTCTACTGGGAATGGAGAAGTGTGGAAAGTATGAGAGAAAAGGAAAGAGAGAGATACAGATCAAAAAATTCCATTCAAAAAAAGCCTGAGACTCAATAGTCTACAATAAATGAAAAAATTTTAAGTGAGTAAAATAAATCAATAATCAAAGGAAGAAATTAGTTCAGAAAACAAAAAGGCACAATTCCCAAAGCCATAAAGCAGACTGACAATCTTGGCTGTATAAAGATGAGAGAAAATTTGTATTGCAAAAGCCACAGCACTGATGGGAGCAGTTAAGATTTGATTGCTCAAGAAGACTTGTAGGACCCAAATGACAGTGTTCTCAAAGCTACAACTTATTGTAGGAAAATGGCATCGTAGAGGGCAGGATTAAAATAGGGAGTTACTTCACAGCTAAAGGTAGCATGGTAACATGGGTCTGGAGAGACCAACAGCAAACTCCAGCTGTTCTCTAAAGGACTGTACCAGGACATGCTTTAACCCCCAGATCAAGAACCATTGACATGTGCACAAAGTATTTCAGAACCAGGGACCCCCAAAATGAAGTCTCAGATGTATAAAGATGTATAGATAGACTGGTTGAACAGAGTTTTATCCCTCGTGGCAGAACTCTTTGAGGGATCTGAATGAGACCAGGTAAAAATCGTTCTCATTGTTATCAATAAACAATGTTAATAAGTTGTCATAAACCGAAGCTCATGATTACAAGCAACAGTATTAATCAGGTGAGTGCATACCTTGATCCGGGCCAGTGCTCCACAGGTACTTCAGCAAAAACAGTTCAGGCTAATTCCAGACCTGAGAAGTTAATTTTCACAGCACAGCTACCAAAAAGTCAAAAGACAGGCTAGGAAGATGTATCATTAACTCACATGATAGGTAAAAGGCCTGTTTCTGTAACAGATAAAGAAATTCAATGTTGTAATGACTCATGGCCCACTGAAAAATGGAGGTGCAGAGACACAAAAAAAGAAATTATGCTTAAACATGTAAAAATAAGCAAATGAAAAAAGTTCAATGTTATTCATGATAATGCAAACCTGGGAAGGTATTGAAACACCTTCCCAGGTGTTGAAAGTATCAAAGTGTCATTTATCTATCATTTTGGCAGAGAGTTTGAGTTTACTCTGTGGGCAAGATAATCAGCCCACAGATAATCTCTCCTCACAGGTTGGTATAAATTGAGTGAGTCATTTCTTAAAATATTATCTACATGTCACATGTCATTACATCATGTCACGTCATCACATGCCTGTAGGAGGACTCTGTGATGTAGGATTTTTCTATCCCTAGACATATTCCACCAAGAGTGATTTTTTTTTTTTGAGACTAGGTCTCGCTATTTTTGCCCGTGGAACCGCAGGCTCTCGTTGCCCGGGGTACTACAGACTCAAGCAATCCCCAGCCTCAGCTTCCCAGGTAGCTGGGATGACAGGCGCACACCACCACGCCCAGCTTTTTTTTTTTTTTGGAACTAGGTCTCACTACGGGCCCCAGGCGGGACTCGAACCGCGATCCCTAGCCCCAGCTGCTTCGTAGGCTGAAGCTTACAAGCACGAGCCACCGTGCCCGGCCAAGAGTGATTTCTTTTTAATACATGAAGCTATCTGTGACCTCCCATCATTTGCAGCCACCATCTTAGTGTCCCTTCTCTTTGGGCTTCTTGCCTTCCAGGACCATAGTTCATGCTAATTTCTTCACCTGTAATGAAAAAAGTGGCAACGCAAATAAAAATTGATATACTCAACCAGTCTCTCTAATTACCTGTTGACCAGTAAGAAAATCCCTTAGATTTAGGAAATTAGATGAAAACATGTACAGTCTGGGTGAAAGTGACAAGATGAGCGGTGTTGAATGGATGTGTGAGAGAAATGTACTAATATGAAAATAGTCTTCATACTGACCAAGATGATAGAGATCTGAATACCTTAAAAATTTACATGAAAAAACTTTTTAAAAATAAATAAAAATAAAAAAGTAACAATTTCACTATTAAAGAAAGAAGATTTTTTGGCACAGCTAGCAAAAGTGGAATGCTTACTCTATATTGGATAGTGTCAAATTATAATGTTATATTATTTTCCTAAAAAAACATTTAGCAGTAAAAGTCCTTGAAGGAGATAGGATTTATTCTTTTTGTTTCCTCCTCAAATATCTACTGAATGTGTTCATAATAATTATACTAGACATTGTGGGGAATATACTTAAAAATTAAACAATAATCCTTTTCATAAGCAACTTCTGCTATTGTCTATAAGGGAATTAAAATGTATATATAAATAACCTGAAACAGAAGTTGGAAAACTTTTTCTAAGAAGGACCAAATGTTAAATATTTTAGGCTTTGCCAGCCATATGGACTGTATGGCAACTATTCAAATCTGCTGTTGTACTGCAAAACCAGTCACAGGACAAGTTGTAAACAAATAGGTATAATAGCATTCCAATAAAACTCTATTTATAAACAGGTGATAGGCTGGATTTGACACATGGGCCTAGGTTTGCTCATGCCAGAAAAGTATAAAGTAGTAAGTTCATTTAAGAAATTTCAAGAAACAAGAACTGAGGGGAAGGAAAACTTCCATCCAGTTAGCCAGCATCTGAAAGGCCTTTACCATCATGATGACACTTAACCATAGTGTTGAGTGGAATATCACTTTGGGGATATGGTAGGGATAAAGATGAAGGAAAGACACTCTTGTTAGCAGAAAATATGTAAGCATTCAGTTTTTATCTTTTTCCTTCGGACTGATTTCAGCTAGCACAATCCTTCCAGCACCAACCATGTTGTGCAACCAAAAAGCGTTTGTCTTTTCGATCACTGAGTCATATGGGAAGGGGCCAAAACTGGAAAAGGATGAACACAAGGAAATATAGTGATGATCATGAGTGGTATGGTGGGGGGAGAACTACAGGGACCACAATGATGTAAGAAAAAAAATTTAAAAAAGGGCAAAAACAGCAATCAAAATACAATATTATTCTGAGCCTTCTAGTAATTTTTAAACAGAAATATACTTAGCTGTACTCTAAGTAGTTGGTTTGTATGAGACGGTTGAAGAGGCCAAAGATTAAAGGTTTCTTTTTTCCTTTTTTTTTTTTTTGGTCAAAAACAAAACAAAAAGAAAATATGTAAGCAGAGGCACAGTGAAATTGATTGGCCAGAGGGTGTGCAGTAGCAACTCAGTTTGGTTTAAGAACAGTGCATATTAAGTGGGCTGATAGAAGCATAGGAAGGAAGGTTTTGGAAAAATCACGGAAGGCTTTACAATCAAGGAAGGGAGAGATTCCATATAGTAGATGGTCTACTTGGGTGGGTTGATGGTGGGACACTGAATCAGAGAGTGGCATGGGCAGCCATGTCTTGGAAAGTCATTCTGTTCTGGAGGATGAGTTTAAAGAGTTAGGAAGAGTTTAAAGAGTTTAAAGAGTTAGAGCTGTTCAGGAAAAAGAGTGCAACATTATAACATTATGAACCTGACATTAGGTATAGGACACTGATTGGGGTCTGATTTTTTTGTTGTTGTTGTTTTTCAGAGACTAGGTCTCGCTATATTCCCCGGGGTAGTCTCGAACAAGCAGACGGAAGTGACCCCTAACCTCAGCCTCCCAAGTAGCTGGGATTACAGGTGCGCACCACTGCACCTGACCCTTGGGCTCTGATTTTTAAGTTTCCCTAGTTTCCTGGGAAATCCACCTCTGTGGGAGGTTTCTGGTTATAATAGGAGTCTTGGCAAGAGATGACAAAGCCTTGATATGAAAATAGCAGAGGGATTTGGGGAGAAGGGAAAAAATCAGACTCTGTAGAGGTGAAAGAGTAGGGTTTGACAGCTGGGAAATTAAAGGTCTACAGGTTTACATCATCGTTTGGAGGCAATGAAGAGGAGACAAACATAGATCTGAGATTTACTGAGTAAAAGTTCAAGAAGTGATAACATAGAAAAATGTGACATGATAGGAAGGGGATGCAATCAATCTGGAACAGTCTGAGATTGTTTACGTAAACATATTCAGTAACTCATTCGAAACTGGAGATAGAGAAGAGCCTGAATTTGGAGTTCACCTATGTTTACATGAATGTTGTAAGCAAATGATGTCAGGGGAGAAGATGCCAAGAGATCAGAAGTCTTTGGATGAAATGGTGCCCTTGTTTGTTAAAGATTAAAATGCAGCCGGGTGTGGTGGCGTGCTCCTGTTATCCCAGCTACCCAGGAGGCTGAGGCCATGGGTTCGGGATTACCTCAGGGAAAATAGTGAGACCTAGTCTCTAAAAAAAAAAATTAAAATGCAAATTGATGCCTATAGAATCGATACACTATCTGAATATTCTCACTTGCTTTCCCATGTGCTGAATTTTTCTCTCTCTTCCCTAACTTTTGTAGATTATTTGGAATGAAACTCCTTTAAAAAACTGTATTATCTGTTTGATGTTATAGCCATTGATCTGAAATTTAAGACTTATATAAGTTATTTATCTTCATTCTGATTTGAAGCACCTATGTCTTAAGATGACATTCACTGTGCTTTTCAGTCTTTCATGAAGCTACAAAAATTTATAAAGCATACATCCCCCCTTCCTGACAGATAACCTTTAAATCTGTCTTACTTCCCTAGTATTTACAGTTACTCTACCTCAGAAGGGGCAAACCTCTAGAACTAGAAAGAAAGAAGAACTCTTGAGAGGGATGTAATTATAAGTAATAGTTATGCTCTTTTACTGTAATTACTGTTCCATTTTAGAGCTTCCGTCTGCCCCTTCATGATTCCTTCTGACACTAACAGGATCTGAAAAGTTTGGTAAAAGCTTCTGTAGGAAAAACAATATACTTCTTGAGACCGTTTGTTTAATTCTCTCGCCTCAAAAAGCTAGTACCATATACTCAGAATAACTTGGAAACCAGGGTATTTAGAATGTTGCTGTCACCCAATTAGTCATTTTTTCCTTTTGAAGAAACTTAATTGTAATACACATTCTATTTGTCCCTTGTTAAGTGTTTCTGTATTGTCTTAATGATTTTCCTAATAAGTTATACCACTAATTATTTTCACTGACTATTTTGAGAAGCATATTCCCAGGCACCCTGAGATTATTTGAAACTTGGGAGAAATATCTTTGCCCTAAAGTTTATGAGAATAAAATATTAGGAAACTCTGGTCCCCAGCCTGGCTTATTATCAGAATCACCTGGAATACCAAGAATACACAGATTTAAGTCATCTGTGACCATCAATGCTTTATGCCTTTTTTTTTTTGCAGTTGGCATGCAAGTCTTTCCTCCTTTCTCTCTTTGTTTATTTCATCTGTTCCTCAACTCAAAATATCATCAGAAGTCTGATCATCCCCAGATTTATGTCTCCACAGTCCAGTTCTTTTTTTTCCCTAGTGACAAAAATTTATTTCTTTCTTCCTTTTTTTTTTTTTTTTAGCAATATCTTAGGGATTTACCACTACTTTATATTCAGTCTAGTTCTTCTACTTGAATCCAGCTGTTTGGTGTTTTCACTTGGTTGATCGTTTTTGTTCACTTAACAGTTGATTTTCTAGCCCACACAACCTGTTTTTCTCTGTATATTTTCCTTTTCAGAGAGTAGCTATCATTCATACAGATTTGTAGGAACTACCCTTGATTCTTCGCCACACCCCACATTTATTCTATACCAGTCTACTGTAGATTTTTCTTCTGCATGACTGGAAACTGTCCACTTGTAAGACCATCATCATCTAAGTTTTTTGCCGGTTTCTCACGTGGATATATGCAATGATCCCTGCTGCATTCTTGCTTCCCCCATCTTACAGTTAGTGGGTCTTAACTTGGTGGTATGCTACATTCACCTGAAAACATAAACAACAGAAGCTTGAATCTCACTCCCACAGATTTTCATTCAAGTGGTCTAGAGCGCGGTCTGTGTATGGAGGACTTAAACAATTTCCCCAAGAGTTTATGAAGTGAAATAAGTGTTGAGACTCACTGCTCTATCCCACATGCAGCATTGAGAACCAAATCTTTTTTTATTCCCTAGAGACTAGGTATCGCTATGTTGCCTGGGGTAACATAGCGGACTCAAGCGGACTCAAGCAATTCCTAACCTCAGCCTACCAAGGCTGGGATTAAGGGCACTCACCAGCACACCTGGCTTGAGAACCAAATCCTTAATAATTTATTCTGTCTGCTTAAAAACCCTCAATGCCTATCCTCCTGTAATTTTTTTTTTTTTTTTTTTGAGACTAGGTCTCACTATCTTTGCCTGTGAAACCGCAGGCTCACGTTGCCCGGGGTACCACGAACTCAAGCAATCCCCAGCCTCAGCTTCCCAGGTAGCTGGGATGACAGGCACGTGCCACCACGCCCAGCTATTTTTCTTTTTGGGACTGGGTCTCGCTACATGCCCCCGACGGCACTTCAACCACGATCCCTGGCCCCAGCCGTGGCTTCCTAGGCTGCCGTATACAGGCATGCGCACCATGCCCGACCCCTGTCCTCCTATTGACTCAAACTCTCCGTGCGGTGCTGATTATAATCTAGGCATCTGCTGATCCTTCTGAATAATAAAGCATCCTCATCCATTCTGGATTCGACTTCTTCCGTTTCCAAGTACACCTCTCCTTGCGATAGTGATGGAAGTAGATATGTACCGTTCAGCTGTTGGCCTTTCTTCTGCAAAGTAACACCATGCCCCCTTTTAATCATAATTTGGACTAAGAAGACCCCATTACCCCACTCCTACTCACACTTTGTCGTTAGGAATATGGCCTAGGACTTGCTTTTCAGAGCATTCCATCATGAATCAGCATGCTTTCTGGTAGTTTTTAGTGAGAGCAGGAGTTACGAATTGCTCCTATCTCCCCTGGCTGCATGCATTAAGTCTTCTCCAGTAGGAGAGAAAGCAATAAGGTGCAGGTACCTGTTTATTTGATATTATGTAGTCCTTGCAACAACCCCATTAGATCATCTATTGCTATCCCTTTTGCTAATGAGAAAAATGAACTCTAGAGAAAATAGGTAATATGCTTAGATATTATTGATTGAGTTAGAGATTCCCATTTTAGATGTAAGCGATATTAGCTTATAAAATTGACTTTTGAAATATCTTTGTGATACTAATTTTCTCCACCCAAGAGTAAATTTATTAGGAATATTATCCACATTAATATGAAACAAATCAAATATTAAGAATGTGTAAATTTCTTACTAAATACTTGAATAAACTGGAAGCTTGTTTTATATAAAAGGTTAGTGCTGGTGGTCATTGACAAATTTCTTAAATAACTGAATGCTGTTGTTGTTGACGGATTATGTCAGTTAAGATTTTGCTTCTTAAAATTTACTGTGAATAGGAATTATTCGAGTTCTTGCTTACATGCAGTTGATGACCCAATAGGATTAGAATAGAATGTGAAATTCTGCATTTCTAATAAGCTTCTAAACAAAGCTCATCCTCTTTTTTTTGGGCACCAGTTGAGTAGTGAGGGACTCGACCATCAATGATAATGGTTATATTTATTGCACCAATCTCGCTGTCACCTTCTGAAAGATTATAGCCTAAATTGTAATCATATCCAACTGAATATCATATAAAACTCATCGAGACAAATCAAAAAGCTTACAACAGAGTTGGTGCATATGTGATTACTTTAAGAGTTAGCTTGCCACTATACTGTCAGTGTGGGGACAGATTGGGAAAAACTTCTATAACTGTCCTAAAATTCTGAGTGAAGAAGAAAAGTAAACTGAAAACTCTGCTGACACTTATACTTTGTTTTATGAATTATTCTCTTCATTTGGTGTTTGTTTTGGTTGTCATAGTTGTAAATGATCTCTATTCTACAGCTTTTCAAATTAGTCTTTCTTACATTTCTTAAATGCTTGAATACTGGTTAAGTAATTAAACTTTCAGAAACAGTAGAATTACTTGATTAAGTAAACTAATGCTCAGAAAGACTGTCACATTTATCAGTTGCTATTAATGCTTCAGTTTCCAGCATAGAGCAAGGGACGTGGAGGGTAGTAGATTTGGGGGAGGGATGGGCACAAGAGATTAAGATGATTGTTCATGGGTGACAAGGTGGTGACCTCAGGGTGACCTCAGGGTAGACAAGGATGTAAAATATATATGTGCAATCAATTAAAAAAAATAAATGCTTCCATTTCAGAATCAGTGACATATGTTAAAAGTTACACATTGTAGAATTTTAAAGGTCAGTGTTCTGTTTCTTAGCTGCATGATGAGTTTATTGGTACAGGTGAGTTCCTCTATTCTTATATTTTATGCCCTATACATATTTTATAACTTACTCTTCTGTATTCAGCAACTGATAAAAATAATAATTTGCAATTAGAAGTTATTACTTTCAGTAATAAAATTCTGGAGAAGACCTAAGAACCCTAGAGCTCTCAGAAGCCATATTCAACAACTAGATTTTATTTCCATTGACCACACACAAAGCATTTCTATAGTATTTAACATACATGCTAAGCAAAAGTTAAGCCAAATTAATTTCACTGGTTCTCTAATGTCTCTTTCACACATCTCTAATGTGCTTAGAGATTTCCTGCAATGTTGAAATAGTATTGTAGTAATTCAACAACTTGCTTGTAAGTTGAATGTTATGGCAAAATTCGCTCGTTAGAATATTTGTGACAAAAAAACTATGTTCATTTAATCGGGTAGTCATATTTATGATAAATTGTTTTATGCATCAACTTTGTTAAAATTTACTTATTGGTTTTATTTAATAATATTATCCCATTGATATTATTTAATAAATTTGAATGAGCTCAACTATTGAACAGGTGGTGAAAATTTTTCTCTACATGAAGACTATATGAAAGCCCTCCTACTTAAAGACTTACAGAATAAGTAAATAAGGCTTACAGAATAATAAATACTCATACTTTAAAGCAAGCAAAACCTTGATTTTCTGAGTAACTATCAATATTTGTAAAGTAAGTGAAGGCTTTTCATCATTGAATATTTAGGTATTGTTTGACTTGAAGTAAATAACATAAATTTTAGTTCTAGCTGAAATTTGTAAATGCTAGGAAACACTTTTTACATAAAAATCTATACACACAAAGCTAAATCTATACACACAGAGTGATGGTATTATAGGCAAAAATTAAAGCTTGCAAGACGATAGTGTGATATGGGACTTAATCTAGTATGACTGTATCAAAATAAATTGCTTTGTTAGGAGCAGGATGCTAAGGCAGTGAAACACGAGTCAAAATTTAATTGGGAAACAGGCTGTTGAAAATAGGCTGAGGCAGGAAGCCAGGATGGGCGCCCCTGGGTTGTGAAAATGAAAAAGGATAGTGGGGAACATTTTGAGGTTAAATTGGTTTCTTCACAGCCAAGTACTTGCTGTGTCCTTTGCTTGGAACACTCTTCTTCCTGCTGCCACTACCCACTCTTTCCTTTTTCTGCAAGGATGACTTTATTATTTTTTTAAATCCTGCAGGTCTCAAGTTTAATGTCTTTTAATGAGAAATACTTATTCTAAGTAGTAATACATCCCCAGTAGAAGAACCCTTTTCCCCAGAACTTTGTTTCTGTCATAGTGCTCTTCCTAGTACTCATCACACTTTTCAATCATTTATTTGTTTGCTTGCATTATCTCCCTTCCCTGTTGTTCAGCTCCATCCCTTTGCCAGTTTAGCTCCATGAGGAACTATTGTCTGGCCAGTGACTCTTGGATTGTGTGATACACAGGAGCTCTCATTGAGATCTGGTCCTTCTTTTGGTTCCAGATACCAATACAGGTAAGTCATCTTGACTCACAAGAATAGGGAGGGCTGAAGATCTTATCTCTCTTCTTGTCCACATACCACTACCTGTCCAATTTCAGACTTGAAAAAAAAAAAACAATTTAACTTTGGTTGTGTGTGTGTGTATTAAAGAGTCTTTATAAGTCATTTAAACTGTGCATTGTAGTTTCAAACAGAATTCCCTCTCTTTCCCCAGGTATGTCATAGTCATCAGAAGGTAAAAAATTTCTATCTCTGTAGCATTTTATTAAAGCATGGTGCACCCCTATTTTCACATCCTTGTGAGCCTCGGTTGGTCTGAGATAGTTAATGGTTTTCAGTGTTAGTTCAATGGGCCCTAAGGACTTACACCTTTATAATTAATTCCAAATTTATCATTAAGGTGGTGTTTATTATTCAGAAAATATTTGCCAAGTGAGATGAATAAAGAGCTTTGTACGGGGCAGGAATTGCTCTTGGGACATTAAGATTTAAGGTGACATTATCCCTGTATTTGAGTTAATAAAAGTTATATAAGGAATAATGAAAACAATGAAATATTATTGAAAAGTGAAAAGTTGGGACCAATGCAATTGTTGGGTTGAAAATTGAGTAAGTTATGATATAGCTACAAGTTAAAATTTGACTTACATAAAGTACATAACACATATGACTTATTACAAGGTTAAATATGGGTAAAAATCAGGATTCAAAATACTAAATATTTTTATTGCAACTTTACTTTTCCTGCATTTTTTCTGTAGCATGGAATACTCTCTAGTATGGACTATGGTTTATTATTTTATTTTTTTCCCATTAATATAAGTAACATGGAGTCTGGAATTTTTGTCAGTTTTTCACACTGTAGTTTTTATTGTGTTTAGAATGATACACTCATAAATATTGAATGAATAAATTATGATTTGGATATGGGCAAGAATAATGGAATAATAAAAAAGCTATCAGTATATCTTATCTTTGGCTGTGGGATTTTGGGGAATGTTAACTTTCAGATTTATGTTTTATTGTAATATTTTGTATAATATGCATTACTTTTTTAATGATACTATATCTACATACTTATATGCATCATGTATAAATACACATGTATACATGTGCATATATATAAAGACTGGAAAAATAAAAAATAGTTCTATTTGAATAATAGACTTCAGTAAGGTACAATAAAATGCATTGGTTTGGAAATTTAAAACAGGAAGAAAAAATTAAGTCTTTTATTTTATGGTAGTGATGGGTTGAATCAGAATATAGAGAATACAAAAATAATAAAAACTGTACTTCATGTTACTGCTATTCAATAATAAGGTAAACATCAAAAAATGAGAAAATGGGACTTAAACTATATTTTGTTAGAGGTAATGTGTCCATTGGCACTTTTGCACTGCGGGGGCTTAAATAATTTAGAAGGGAAAGCAGAGGATTTATTAGATTTCTTTGGAATTTAAGAATTTGCGCTTTGTTCTTACTTTGACACATTGCTACATAAATCCTTTGAAATAAAAGGGTTTGAAGTAATTCTTGGGAATTCAAGTTTTAACCCCTCCTGCCTTCCCTAGCAAATAGTGATTTTTAAAAAAAGTGCCCCTGATAATAAAACAAGAAAGCACAAGGGAAAGATTGTCACAACATGAAGTGAAAAATTGTTTAATCAAGCCATCAAGAGTCTGTTTTGAGATGTGTAATTAATAGAGCATCTGGCTAAGATTTCATGATGAATGTTGTCCTCCATCAGGATCAATTTAAATATGACCAAATTTAGGTAGTGTTTTGCATCTAAAGTTAGGGTAAAAGGAGTAAAGATGGGACACTGGTCATATTCATTCATTTGGCATTTGTTCTAACAAATGCTTTCACTGCAAAGTTGGCAACCTTTAAGCAGTCTTGGTGAGATTAATGGAAACCAGCATTGTATTTCTTGCTTTTTCAGGAATAATCTTTGTAAATCTCTTCGGTGTATCTAAATATTTTGTTCCAGTTTCTTTTGTAATCTATGAGCTAAGAAGAAATTTAGGGGACATATAGAACTCACCTTTTAATGTTTAGATTATCGTAGTAAATATTCCAGCTTTAAAAAATTAGAAAAGAAAAACTCAACAAAAAGATGAATATGTGCACAGAAGTGAGTTCAAATTCAAATGCCCAGCAATTTTCCAGGAATTATACATTTCCAAGAAAACTGTTTGCTATTATGGTCTCTGCCTATGGTTCCTCCCCCTTCCTTCACATCCCTTTCAATTGACATCTTCAGCTCATTTTTCAGTGAAAAATGGCAATAATCAAATGGTAAGATCCTTATGTATTTCCCATTGAATCTACATACATACTTTTATCAGCTCCACCATTTCCATCTTTGCCTCCATGTCAGAAGGTGACTTAAGTCACAAGGACTTTATTTTCCTCCCCCACCTGTCTCTGACAGTGTTATCCTTCTCCTTCAACTCAAGCATCTCATCAACCAACTAAGTGCCTTTTGATTGTCTAAACCAAGTCTTCATCAATTCCTGCATCCTTTTCCAATAGTATTTCCTCTTCAACTCCTCTTCATAGTCAAACTTCTTGTAACAGTCTGGTTTGACAATGGTGGATGCCATTCTTGAAACGGCTAAAGTGTCTAAAAAGGAAAAAGAAGGAAAACAATCAAAGTTCATATTAGGAAACAACAAAAGTACTAAACCACAAAAGAGGTAAAAAGAGGCTCTCCCCCAAACAGTGATGAAAGAAGAGGAACTGGGCAGGAAGTGAAGAAAAGATACCCACAGCTACATCTTGGGATGGCATCAGAATGTACTTTTCTAAGCCAAGAATGTACTTTTCTAAGCCTCCTTCTTGAGGTTCCAAATCCAAATTCTTTATTCATCAAAGGAAGCAGGGCATAAGGAAAAATGGCAAAAGCTTCGATGAATATGCTTTGATCTGAAGGTAAACATTTGTGTTCAATAAAGCATGTCACAGAGGCAATATATATATATACATATATATTATATATATATATAATATGTACTTTGAGACTAGGTTTCACTATTTTTTGCCTGTGGAACCATAGGCTTACATTGCCCACAGACACAGCAAGCCCCAGCCTCAGTTTCCCAGGTAGCTGGGATTACAGGCATGTGCCACCACCCCCAGCTATAGCTATATTTTTTTGGAACTAGGTCTCACTACATGCCCCCAGCGGGACTTGAACTGTGATCCCTGGCCCCGGCCGTGGCTTCCTAGGCTGCAGCTTACAGGCATGTGCCACTATGCCTGGCCTTGGAAATTTATATTTGCATGAAACTGTTTGTAAGGCTGGGGATGAGGAAAGAAAGTGTGAGATTCCAAGCTGGGCATGGTGGTGCGCACCTATAATCCAAGCACTGGGAGGCAAGAGGACAGGAACTCCCTTGAGTTCACAGGTTAGAGACTCCGAAAAAAAAAAAAAAAAAGGTGTGAGATTCCATAAAGTTGTTTGTCTCTATAGACTGGAGAAAAGTAATGGCTTGAAAAAATAGGACCACTCTGTCAGAGACAAATTCCTCCAGCCTAGAACATAGTCTTTATTATTATTTTATTATTGCATAGGCTTTACTATTGCCTCGCTCAGCTACTCCCACCATATCTTATCCATTAGCAAGTTCTGTTGTTTTTGCTTTCTAAATATAGCTCAGCTCCATTCCCTCCCCCCATCTCTGTGTCACAACCAGTCTACCCAGTTTGTTTCTGAACTAATGCGATACTTTTCCCACAGATTTCCATGCCTTTATTCCTCCGACCCACATCTACTTCTCATACAGAAAATAAAGAACGTTGTCTTTCAAGACGAATATCAGATGCTGTATTACCTCTGCAGTTGCTCCTGCAGTACTGAGACAGCTGCCTAAGCATCCCTAAGCATAATGTGAACCGGAACACCTGGAGTCTCCATTTCCTGTGCTCTTTTCTCCAGTTAGTCACACTGGCCTTCTTTGAATTTCTGGAAAACGGCAATCTTTCCCCACCTCAGGACCTCTGTACATGCCATATTTTTCCTCTTGGGAAACCCTTTCCTGCTTTTCTCCTGTTTGGTTCTTTATGTAACACATTTGAACTATATATCCTTAGAGAGGATATATAGAAGTGATCGTTCCCAGTTCCCAGTATTTGCTGTCAAGGTATTCATGACATTCCATTTAGTCACTCTGTTTTTCAGTTCTTTTGAGGGTCTCTGGTATTTTCCAGCAGGTTCAGAGTAATGAGTACATGACAGAAAAAATGGTGAGAAGACAGAGAATAATGTATGCCTTGTTACCAGCAAGGGATAGAAGAATGTACATCATTTTCAAACTATATGTGCAATAAAGAAGACAAGAACAAATTCAGGAAAGGACTAATGATCATTATCCTGGCTCAAGGGAATTGGCAGATGGGGGAATAATATCCTTTGAGATAAACAGGCATCCATTTACCATCTTGCAATCCCAACAGATACCTAATTACCTCCAGCAGCAGCATTCATTACAGTTTAAATATGGCATATTGCACTGAATTTTGAGCACAGTTAGGACTGTAAGAGGTCCTTGGAGTGTTTCCAGGACAGCTTTCCTTTTTCTAATAAGCAAATAAAGAACCGAGCAGTTAAATGATCTTCCCAAGGTCATCCCACCACTGAATGGATTTGTTGGGGTTTAAATCCAGATTGTCTAACTTTAGCTGCAGGAGGATTTCAACTGCATTTTATGAATTCTGAGCTTTGAATTCTTAAAAGTAAAGGAGCCTGAGATCTGCATGGACACAATGACACCTTAAAATATTTCCCAGCTTTCTCTGAAGCTGTGTATTTTTCCCATGCAGATCTTCATTTTCCTTCATAAAACTGTAATTGGGTCACAATGGTGCAGAAGCCGCCAATCAGCAAGCCACAGTAAAAAAGTGGCACTTTTAAAATGCGGCTCCTGCCACCCAGGTTCCCTCAGGTTCCCACCCAGTGTAGCAATTGCCAATCAAATGCAGTATATAAATGTAACAACAGGGTTTATTTACAAGGAATATTAACAGGGAAAACAAAATGCCTTTAAAGCCACAAGTGGCCATTTATCTTACCCCAGGCACCATTCTCAGTCTGAAAGTTCCCAAAAACACATGTCCATGATGGTGCCCCTTTGCCCCTCCAAACCTGAGAGGCAGGCACTCTGCATGATCCAGTCTTTCTCTAGCATCTTCTCTTTTCTCTCCAGCACTCCGAACTGCTCTGCTTCTTCAAGGTGCTTCAAACTTTTCCACAATTGCTGATGCCCAAATAAGCTTTTCAAATCCCTGGCCATCTCCAGGTACCAGCTCACTATGCCACCTTGGTGTGGTGCCACACTCTCCACACTGGCTACTCTTCTATCAGGCCACTATGGCTCCTTGACTCCACCAGGTCACTCACCAGGGGGCTTCTTCTAGCTTTGTCACTAGGGCTACTCTTTACCCACCTGCCATTCTCATGTCTCCCCTCTCTCCAAAAATCTCTCCCTCTCAGCCTCTGCTCGTTTCCTTTTTATCTTTTTTTTTCTCCTAAAAGCCAAAGGTTCCAATTTCCCTCTACATACCCTCTTGGTGATACATTTTCTCTTTCATATCAGGGATTTTATCCTGTATAGGCCTCTGTGTTTTTCTAGACACAGAAAATGGCAATGCCTAAATTTTATGAACAAACACATGACCCGTGTTGGGGACAAATGCACTGCCTATGTTGGGGGGTCACAACTTCAAAACAACCTCAAAAATATAAGAGAATTAAAAAACAAACAGAAAGCATATAATATAGACATCATTAAAAATGAAAATGGTAGGAATTATCCTTCATCCCCTGATGAGTGTTTAGATGTCATGTTTCATTTTCTTAAGGAAAACTCAGAAAAGTCTTCTTCACTCTGCTCATGGGACCACTGGTTCTCACTGCCCAGGCTGTGCTCTAGATGTGACTCTTACCTCCTGGAGCTTTTCCTCAGTGTTCCTAAGGGAGCAATGCCTTTAGGATCATGTTGGCTCTCACCTTCTCGTGTCTTGAGAATTTTCTTCAATCTTCTTTAACTGCCTAGAAATTCCAAAAAAAGTGGGCCTGAAAGTGGGTCAAAATAGGGCAAAAGCCGCTGTCCAACAAGCTATATTTATTATTTTTAAATTATTTTTTATTATTATTATAAAGTTTATTCTGGTTGACAATTTAGGCCATAGACATGTACATGACATTTCCATAAAAGGGATAAGTATGTGGGTGGTTAGGAGGGATGGAGATGGGAGGGAGTGATAAGGATGGGAAGGAAGGTGGTGTGTGGTCCCCAGGGAATACAAAGATGTGAACCACATATATAAAAAAATAAATAAATTAAGAAAAAAAAAAAGGAATCAGTACAATTTCCACACTGGGGAGAAGCAGCTCTCCTGCCTGCCTGGCACTGTGCAAATGGCTATCTTTTTCTTTCTCCATTCCCTAATAACCCTGTCCCTTTTTTTCTCTCTCTCTTTTTTAAAATTTAATTAAAATTAAAAAAAATTGCATATATATGTATTTTTATATTTATATTACATTATTCCCACTTCACTAACATTTGTTAACCATCTTGATCTTTTGTTCTCTTCAGCTCCCCCACCTTCTTCCCCCTCCTCCTTTCTCGTTCCATGGTTCAGTTCCATTGGTTGTTTTCATTCTTTCTTATTTGTTTGTTTGTTTTCCCCTATATCCATCATATAAGTGAGACCATCCTGTACTTCTTTTTTTCTTTTTGACTTATTTCTGCTAATATGATTCTTTCTAGTTCCATCCAGGTTGCTGCAAATGACATGTTTGTCCTCCTTGATGGATGCGTAGTATTCCATTGTGTATATGTACCACATGTTTTTTCAGCCAATCATCAGTTTTGGGGCATTTGGTTTGTTTCCAGTTCTTGGCAATTGTAAACAGAGCTGCAATGAACGTGCACATACAGGTGTCCTTTTGAATTAGTGTTTTCATGTCCTATGGGTAGATTCCTAGTAGTGGGATTGCTGGGCCAAATGGTAATTCCATTTTCAATTGTTTGAGGGTCCTCCACACAGTCTTCCATAGTGGCTGGACCAGTTTGCACTCCCACCAGCAGTGTAAGAGAGTTCCTTTTTTCTCCACATCTGTGCCAACATTTGTTCCAACAAACTACACTTAAAATGCGGCTTCTGCCACACAGGTTCCCTCAGGTTTGTACCACCTGTGCATAGCAGTTGCCAGTCAAATGCAGTTCAGCAACTGGGTTTATTTACAAGGGAGTATTAACAGGGAAAACAAAAAGTTCTTAAAGCCTCAAATGGCCAGTTATCTTACCCCAGTCACCATTCTCAGTCCCAAAGATCCCAAACACATGTCCATGATGGTGCCCCTTTGCTCCTCCAAACCTGAGAGGCAGATACTCTAAAGTCCAGTCTTTCTCCACATCTTCTCTTTGCTTCTTCTCCAGTGTTCCGAGCTGCTCTGCTTCTTCAAGGTGTTTCAAACTTTTCCCACAATTGCTGATGCAAAAATCAGCTTTCCAAATCCCTGTACCAGCTCACTATGCTACCTTGCTGCGGTGCCACACTCCACACACTGGCTACTCTTCTGCCAGCCACCCTGGCTCCTTGACACCTTCAGCTCACCCTTCCAGGAGGCTTCTGCCCAGCCTGGTCATTTGGGCTACTCTTTACCCACCTACCATTTTCATGTCTTCTTCTCCCCCAAAGTCTCTCTCTCCTTCTCTCTCTCTCTCTCTCTCTCTCTTTCCCTAAAAGCCAAAGGGGACTGCCCATATTGGGGTCTTGGCTTCAGGCAGCTAAGATGGGGATAGTAACAAAGTGGGTGCATGCATATTTTGGAATTAAACTCTTTCATTTGTTTTAAGACACATTCTATGAGATCTTCAATGTTTTACTGGAATGTAGAAAGTAGGTGAAATATACATATATTGAAATTCTAGGTCTCTGGATCTAGAAGCCCATTCTCTGTTACTCACCTCATCTGATTTTAGCCTGTGAAATGCATGTGTGGGTTGACTGCTATGCCTTTTTCGTTCCCAGTTGCAGTTATTTTTTCCCCAAGCACAAACACATTTTATCTGCCTAGGATCCAACTTTGGAACTTGGAGGGGAGGAGCCCAGCTGAGAAGTGATGCTGATGTGTGTGTGGGTGTGGACCCAGGTAGTTATCGATGAATTCGACTTCCAAAGAAGGGAAGGATGACAAAAATCAGTTTCAGCTCTCTTTCAGCAGGTTCAACAGGGCAACACATTTTGTTATTTAATTCCCAGAGAGTCAGTTGAGATGCTATTGTTTTTCCAATAAACCTTGGAATCAATAAGTAGGAAATGATGACTTGGGGTGTTTTAGTTTGGCTGTTACTGGAAGCACCAGGATTTTCCTCTTTTGGTCATTGCATTAAAATATTCAAACTTTGAATTTAAAATAAATACTTCTCTCCTTGTGGTCAAACAAAAAAGCTGTTTCCTATAAACTTTGTAATTAGATCTGATTAAGGTCTGTCTATTCTTGGTCAGGTTATTTATCTGCCGAGCCCCGATTTTCCCTAGTAGTGTGATTATGATAATTGGATGACATAATTAGGCAAATAGTTCTGCACAGGTTCCCAGACCCAACAAATGTCTCCTGGTGGGCGTGAGAGAAGGAGATGGCCAGGGAGAGTAAAGCAAGTTATTTTCAGAGTGAGTTTTGCACTGGATCAGAGACTTGCTATGCTGTGGGGAGATTTACCTAGGTTTTAACCACAAAAATTCAAGTATCTTTGGTCAGTATTCTTAATTTCAAGGTAATATGGTTAAGTAGATATGTTGTCTGTGATGGGAGCAATTAGCCCTGCTGTTTAAAAAAATTCAAATTCCTCTTTAACATCTAGCAGCATCAACCTATGTAGTCAAATGCTCATACTTTTCAATGACCTTGGAGCATTTTGCATCCCTCCACTCCCCCCACCCGGTACCCCCTGATGTGTCTCTTTGCTTAATCAGGAATGAAGCTGAACTCTTCTGCCACCCACTGCTTTCCAATGTCTATGAATGGCTTTCTTTGAGTTGGATCCAAAATAGCATCTGATCTGAAAGCAACACAAGGCAATTCAATCATCTCTGAAAAGAAGAGTGAAAAATAAAAGCAGAGTCAAGCCCCTCCAAAGTTCAGCTTTAGCTCTGGAAAGGAAAGAAAGGGGATTTGGATGAGTCTATTTCTGGAAATCTGACTGCTCCAACACATTGTGCTGAACAGCGAGGGGGATTCTTTTGTGACTAATGTACACTCAGAGAGCCATGCTCCCTGGAACCTGCCTTTTAACCTACAAGAGGGCAAATCAGTCTCAGCTGCCTGTCTTAACACTGGGCTAATTCATCACTTCTGAGTCTCCCTAAGTATAATATACTAGAGCACTTACTCTGGTTTTCTAGATCTGTAGGGTCTTGGCAGCGAGGCATTTAGAGTCCAAGGCAATATGTCCCAACTGACTCCGGAGTTTATTTCTTGTTGGTTTTTTTCTCCTCCTCACCAACTAGTCTAATGAATCCTCTTTTCCCTGGGGCATATTTCCCTGCATCAGGGCATCCATATGCATGTTTCCCACACTCTAATGAGACTTTCTCCTAGGCCTACTGTGAAAGAAATAGGACAAATCATGACAGAACAGCCTGGCAGTGCCTGCTAACATAAACACAAGCAGTAATGTGGAGGGAGGGGGCTGCTGCTGCTGCTGCTGCAATTACAACTTGCTAACCTTTCCTTCTAAACCCCCATGTTGACAGCTGGGCTCTCTGGACTATTGCGAATCTTTTGAAAACACAGCACAACATAACACAACACAATTTCATCTCATATTCCTTTGGGCTTCTGGATTATGTTACTTTATTTTGATTTTCCCTTTTGGCTTTGATTTACTTCCTTAAGGCTATTGAGTTCTATCATGTTCATCAGAGGCAGATCCCAGCTCCTAACAGGCCCATCTGCACTGTTCTTATCTGTAGCTATGCCAAAGGCTACACTGAAAAAATAAACCATTGCAATTACCAACTCAACTCAACAGAAAATAACAACGAAAAAAATCTTTTCACTTGGAATTATCTTGCTGTTTCCAGGTGAAAGATTTCATTGTCCCTTGGACCATCAGGATAATTGCCTCGTTTTTCTATTTTGCTTTGCTAGTGGCCTAAATGTTACTCTGAGCTTTGAATCCTTTGTCTGGTCTCTTGTTTCAGCTGTTTGTGCTTCAATGTTTTCACTCCCCCCCCTCCTTTATTACCTGTAACCAAGGAAACTGATACATACTAAAAGCTTTCTGATAAATGTACTTTCTATCTTTTTCACTGCTGGGTTAAAAAAAATTACATTCTTTGTAGGAAACAATGTTAGTTTGGAAGGAGAAACCATTGGTTCAGGAAACCACGGGTGAGACAGTGTGAATGGGATAAAACTTTGGCCAGTCATGAAGTTCTCCTGGAATTATGTTGCAAAGAAAGACTCTACATCTGATAGTCTGTCTTGTACTTTGGAGTGGATGTGGGGATAGAGAAAATAGTGGCAGGAAAATAATCTTCATATTTCAGGTGAGCGTGGATGACACCATTGAAAGTAATAAAAAAAAATGAGTGGATTTCCCCAAACCCTTTGAGCATGCACCATAAAACATGGTACCCACAATGACTATTTGAATTTTAATTGATTAAAATTAAATAAATGAAAATTTCACTTCCTCATGCACAATAATCCCATGTCAAGAGCACCATAGCCACACATAGCCAAAGGGGAGCATGTGTTGGACAACATGGTTATAAAACATTTCCACATTGCTGGAAAGTTCTAGTAACAATACTGCTCTCTAGTCATTATGTTGCTTAAGTATTTCCCATTTGGGTATATCAATTTCTCTGCAAATCTTATTCGTTTTTTTTCTGTAGCTTGATTGAGTCTCAGCTCCATCATGCCCTGGAAGTTTACTTCACATTGTATTTTCACTGTTTTTGTATTTCTTGGCAACATTTGTAGAGTTTAGAACATAGTTTGTAGTTAGCATTTTTAATTCATTCTTTTACGTGTTAGTGCTAACTTTTAAATTAGTTGATATGCTTCCTAAAGGTAAAAGTCAGGTCTTAGAAGCTTTATTGCCCTTTACTGCTTTGTACATCTTTGAACCATATTATTATTAATTTTTTCCATATGTTTCAGAACTAAGTTTATGTATAGACTCTTGTAAAACAAGACTCAGAATTTTATAATCTTTTTATCCTCCTTACTTGATTGCATAGTATGTATTCTACATATCTAAAATTATTAGGCATCCCCTGTGGGAAAGAAGGAGACAGAAGAGAATGATAGTGATCTGTGGGGACCAGCCCAAAGACCAGGGACCTGGAGGACATGTCCAAGATTCAACTTTAATGAAATTATGAAGACCTTTTACCTTGGCAAAGAAATGATCACAATGAGCTAACGAGGAAGGAGAAACCTGCTTCCCAAACTACATGGGGTGTTTGCGCAGATTAAGAGAGATGCTTTAAAGGAACACCTTTATCAGCTGGGCATGGTGTCATGTGCCTGTAGTCCAAGCGCTAGGAGGCAAGAGGCTTGGGATTACTTGAGTTCTTGTCTTCGAGACTACCCCAGGCAACATAGCGAGACCTGGTCTCAAAAAAGCAGCTGGGCACGGTGGCTGGCATCTGTAATCCCAGCTACCTGAGAGGCTGAGGCTGGGGATTGCTTGAGTCTCGGGATTGGGACTACCCCAGGCAACATAGCGAGAACTAGGCTTAGAAAAAAAAAAGGAACACCTTTATCTAAGACATCTCTTGTCACCTGCTTCTACACCCCACATAAAATGAGAGAGGATGATTTTATTTCATTTTCATAACAGTGTGACATGGGTATTACCTTTGGCTTTATGGATTTAGACATTGAGATTCAGGGAAGTACCATCCTTTGATGAATCCCAGAGAAGATTAACTGATTTTTTGCACCATGATGCCCCCACACCTGACTTTTCTCTCCACTTGGAGTTTCCTCATCCTCTTTAGCAGGTTAACTTGGATTTCTCACATGGGTCTTTACTCTTTGAGGAAGAGGTCTGAGATGTACCAACACATAATTTCCTCATCCATCCATTGGTTGAAGGATAGGATTGCTGTGTGGCAACGGGGATGAGAGAGTGCTGGAGAGAATCTGAAGACTAAATACCACCTGGAGTCTGGATTCACCATCTTTATAGAGTCTGAGTTTTCTGGTTCTGTGGTTCTTTGTGTAATAATCTCTCACCTCTTAACAGCCTTTTGATGATTTGAAAACCATTGGAAACAGAGTTTTCACTGTTGAACACTTCCCATTAAAAGAACTAAGCTGAATTTGATTTTCAGACCTGGGCACATCTCTGAGAACCCTCGGGTGACCTTTTGTTCCAGATGGAGGCAAATGTGGTTGTCATCAGACTCCACATGGAACTAGTTTTACCTTGGGAATCTTATGTCTTCCAATGAGAGACCCTTTTGATTAGTGATATTCTCTTGGAATTCTGACAACTAGAATTCTTGTTTCCAAGGTAGAGTCCCTCAAACTGTGAAGTTGACGCACCTGCTTCTTCCTTCTCTAAGTGAAAACAAGCAGTTTTAGGAAAAGATGGGAAGGCATTTTTCCCTCAAAGGAGTCTCTTGGCAGCCTTCTGCAATCCACTCAGCAACTCAGATTTTACCATCAAGTAATGTCTTTTGCACACAATCATCTTTTATGGAGAGCTGGGCTGTTAAAGTTGTGAGAATTACTCATGTTGGAAGTAAAGAAAATGTACTGAATTAGCTGTAATGTACACTGTCAAGAAAATATTCCGAATTAGCTGGATAAAATGCTAAGGAATTTTTTTGAAAAACGGAAATGTGACAGGGAGGCTGGTGGTTAATTTCCTCTTTGTTGAAGGCAGAGGAGAAAGTTAAGAGATGTTCCTTTAGGGCTCCAAAAGGAGCAGTCAATCTGAGAACCTGGAAGGTTATAAAAGGCTTGAGTTGAGCTTGTGTCAGCTAAATTGTATTTTGGAAGCAATTAATTATTGAACACAATGGGTGTTTTCAACAGTCTCCCTCCATGACCACCCACTGTGTATGTTTCTTTCTCAAGTTGTCTTGATAAAGGAGAAAATTACAAAAGCGGCTGAGCAAAGCATATTTTCAGGAAACAAAATGAGGTAAAAGTAACTGAACTAGGCTAGGTCTGGTCTTTGGCTCTGTCTGTTTCACATATGCCATGGCAGTGGCTGTCTTTTCAGTAGGCTCCCTGGATCCTGCACTCCACAGTCATTGGGAAAGTGTTATGGCCTCAACTGGAAAGGCAGAGACCCCAAAAGACCTGGTCCCATTGTGCAAGCCCAATTCTGGGTTATGGACCATTCTCAGAGAGAAAGAGTCTGTACAAACTCAGATGAGTAAACTGGGATTTGGAAACCAACATTCTCTTAGCCTTGGCTGACATGATTCACTTTATAGCAGAATTTAGAAGTATGACTCTACACTTTAATTACTGGATGTTACAGAAGGATTCACTGTAGCCCTTGTTTCATTTGGTGCTGTGGAATAGTGATCTACCTCAAATGGAGAGGTGTAAAATAAAAGCCATTTTACTATTCCCCCTGAATTCTTTGAGTTGACAATTGAAAATGGGCATAACTGGAATAGATTTCTTTGTTCGGTGATTTCTAGGTTTTCTCTTGGGAAAACTCAAGTGGTGCAAGGCAGAGACTCCATTTGCAAAGGTGGCCTATGTTTGCATGTTGGTGCTGGCTGTGGGATGGAACCTGTGGGATGGAACCTTGACTGGATATGTCAGCTATAACATCTATGTGCCATCTTTGATGGACTTGGATTACTTATAGCTTGGAGACCTTCAAGTAGGTGAATTTTTTTTTTTTTTGGTAGGTGAGTTTCTTATAGTGTGGCTAGAATTTTAAATATAGATATTCTGTTGAATAAGATAGCAGCTGCGCCATCTTTTATGATGCAGTCTGAGAAGTTTTAGTGTCGTTGCTGCTGCTGACTCTTCATCAAAGAAGTCATGGATTCACCCTAAATCAAGGGGAAGGGACAGAAGTACCACCCTGGATTGTGTTAGTGGTAAGAACACCCAGTAGAAGAGTGTGAACAATGGAAAGTATTATTGTGGCCATTTTTGAAAACAATTTTCCATATCCTTGTGTCATGTAGAGTTTAGGACTGACCCTTAGACTTGCCTCAAATGTCGGCTTCACCTAACCAAATTACTCAGATTCATACTCTATCTAAGATAATGGATCAAAGGGCTCACATCACAGCCATGGAAGATTGCATTGATCTCTTCATAGGAGTCTCAAAAATACAGTCACTCAGTTTGGGGTGGTTTGTAATACATCTATAAATGGCTGATCCAGGATTAGATCATGTCCATTCTTCAGCTTCTATGTATGCAGCAAATAACTGCTAGAACATAAAACTTTTAAGTAATGTATTTTTATGTTCACACAGGCTTGTGGGTTTATATGTGTGCAAATGTAGAAAAATGTAGCAGTAAAGCCAACAAAAGACATGCAGTACATTTGTGAAGAAAGAGAAATGAAAATATGTTAAGTATATTATTCAAAATCTCCTAATAAAGAGATAAATTTAGGTAGAAATAGATAAGAGTTTAAATGTAGTTAATATGTTGACTTCCTTCAAATTGGTCTATAAATTTAATGTGTTCCAATCAACATACTAATTTAGGTACTTTTTCATTTTAGGTAGCCTGATTCCTCTTTGTCACTGTCATCAAAGAATCTTAGCTCTTAAAATGGGTTAACGTATAAATAATCTCCCTTCTCTCAACTCTATTTTGTGGCTGGGAATGATACTGTGATACAGCCACAAATAATATGTAAGAAGTAAATGTATATGGTTTTTCACCATTTCACTTGACAAGAAATGATTAAGAGTTAAAAAACAAAGTTTCAATTACTACAACGTAGTTCCATCAGCATTTCTTAAATTATCGGCAGTATAATTAAATCCCTTCAAAATCACTTTTTTCTTTTCACAATTATTGATCACTCATTTATTCTTATACCCTAAATTATTATTTTTTTCCATTGTCACTTTTTCTTTTCCTTTTTTTTACCCTAAATTATTGAGTGCCAGGTGTTAGTGAGGTGCTATGATAGGTGTTAGAAATTGTATAGGTAGAAAAACAGCAAACATTTCTACCTTCATTTAATTAATATTCTAGGTAGGGAGACAGATGCATAAATAACTGAAGTATGAAATAATTTTATTTTTTAATTTTTAAAATAATATATATATATATATATATATATATATATATATATATATATATTTCAGATCTTTGTATTACCCGGGGTTAACCCACCACCTCCCCTCCCTGACCACTCCCACTCATTCCTTTTGAATGAGTGTTTTTGTATCCTTTAGGTAGATTCCCAGAGAGCCATTACTGAGTTGAATGGTAGTTCCATTTTCAGTAGTTTGAGTGTTTTCCACACAGCTTTCCATAGTGGCTGAACCAGTTTGCATTCCTACCAGATGCTGGAAATTTTCAGTGTAAGCCTCTAAACATTATGTTTTTAAAAGTATGTAGAATTATTTTGCAAACATTTATTTTCCAACAGAATTCACACTTGTTGGAATCACACTACTACCTATTAATTCTGACTGCTCAGATATCACAGCATATTATTAATAGATTTAATTTCTTCCATTAAATGACTGTTAAGTAACAGAGTCTCAGGGGACCTTATGTGTTGAGATGATAACTTAATCTCTGGGAGCAGATTAGATTTAGAGGGACTGATTCAGGAAACATGAATTTTATGATTTTAATGGAAAAATATCCCTTGGAAATCAGAATCAAAATTAAAAGTTAAACTAATGTGATTTGTACATAAATTCCATTATTAATTCAGTGAAAATTTAAGATATTTGACAACTAGGTTCCCCATCTACAGCAAGACCCTGTCTATGACTTTTATTTCATCCACCATCATTATCAGTTGAGAATGCCAGATAACTTGAACTTCTTGTTTCCTCAACAGAAAGGATATTATTATTAATTTTGCTCTGTCTTTGGTTATTCATTTACCAACTTCTTTTGTCTTACAGTCTTTCCTTTTGTCATTTACAAATGAATGCTCAAACAGTTTTTGTTACTATCCTAATAATTTTCTAGAAACTTGAATCACCTAGGACAGAATTTGGTTTCTTAAGTGAGACTCTGTGTTTCCTTATATAACTGAACAATCTCAAAGCAGCTATGGGCTAGGGTTCTAGCAATACCCAGCATATTCAAAGGGATAAATCAGTCTATATAAGTCTGGATCCACCTGTTTTCAGACTTCTAGAGTACACTGGAAGTATTCAAAGCAACCGAATAATCACTTATTTTTGCTTCCTCTGTTTTTCAGTGTTTCTGGGTAGTTGGAGTATAGACCATTTATAGTGTCTATTTAATCAATCAATATTTGTTGATTAGCACCATTCTAGGCCCAATGCTAAGAACAAGGATGTCACAGACTGAATTCCGTGGGTTGCAGACTCAGATTGGTATTAGTAACAAGAGTTATACCTGTGGAACGATAAGGAATGAGTTGGGTGGGATAGATGGGGAGGTTGAACCATGACACCTCAGTGGAGACCTTAACCAACCCCATGGGGTGTTCTGAAGGGTGGCTCTTTACACCTGACTTGCACAGGGGCAAGAAAACTGGGCCTTTGTGCATCCTCTTCAGTATTGGTTGCCTGCTTGAGGTGTTGTGTTGGAAAGGTGATGTCTTCTCATTCTTCATACACCTCCTACACCCCCTGCCAAGGTAACTGGTAGCATATGGCTGTCTGCCAGCAGCTGTCCCAGAAACTGCAGTACTAAGTCCTTTACTCTTGAAGGGAGATCTTGGCAGCACCTCAGGGCATCCACCAGAAATGGCAGCCAGTGTGTTAAATGTTACTAGAAGCAAAAGACGAACAAATATCCAATTCTCAATACTGCGTGAGGAGGCCTATAACGAGAGAACTTGTCAGAGGGGAACTTCATGCAGGTGAGTAAGCATCTGAGGAAGCAGGAACATCTATGTGGTGAGAGATCACTGGGAGTTAAACAAAGATGGGGAGGTGATGAGGGGAGAGGTTCAAAAGTTAGCAGGTGAGAAAACAAGGTGAGGAAATAGGAATTACTTCCAAAACAAATTCTTGGAGACAGGTTAGATACTCTAAAGAAGTCAGAGAAGCATCGAGAAGCCAGGTGAAAGAGTAGCGTGTTGTAGGTGGGAGAGCTTAAGAGAAGGTTAGAAAGGAGAAAAGGAGGAAGAACTGGAAGAGAACTGGTGGGGGAAGGTGAAGGGGAGAGAAGGGAGAAGAGGAGAGGAGAAGGAATGGAGTAAATGAAGGCAATTCCAATTTGTCTCGAGTGGAATCTGTGACCGTGAAGATTCTTGAGTGTTGTCTAAGGAAATATCTGTATTTCTATGTGTATTTATTTATTTATTTATTTTTTTGTTTGAGATAATACTAACAACACTGTTTGTGTTAGAGGTAGAGAATCTCCCTCTTCAGGTATTGCTGGCACATCACACCAAAGGAGCTTAGTTGACATACAATATTATATTAGTTTTAGGTACACAGCACAGCGATTTGGTGCTGTAGACATTGTGAAATAATCACCAGTGTCACCACCTCCAGCTGTGGCAAAGTGGGAAACCTACAGGAGAGACTGCACCTGTCACCATGCTCTGGCCTCAGACCTGGAGAAAATGGAGGAAGGCTGCAGGTCTGGGAGTGTTGGGAGCTAGAGGAGCTGCCCGTCTGGGAGTGTTGCCAGGACCACCAGCAGAGCAAAGGTCAGTGACAAGTGTGTGAGCTGCAGTCTTCAAGAGTGGCCTTCAGAGTGCAGTGACTGACTTCACTGTTGCCTTCCAAGTCTGATGTGCATTTTCTTTTTTTGGTGGGGCAGTGGTGAGGGCACCTCTCACTTAGAAGCCGATAGAGATAGAGTTCTGGAAAGCTTTATTCTAACTCTACGAAGTTGACACTGGACGAGAATATTCCACATCATACTTTGAGTACACTTAGGATGACTAAGCATTCTGCCAAACACTGTATACACACACACAGATACACACACATACATGTGCATGCGGTCATGCCCACACATACTAACAGTATCCTCTGAAGGATTGTTATCTTTACATTATAGGTAGAAAAACAGAGATAGACTAAATGACTTGCTCTATTTATTTAAAGTTTTAAAAATTTTGTAATTATCGTACAATATTGATCATGTTTGCATGGTTGTATCCCTTTGATTTGGTTGTACCCCTTGGTTTGCATTGTACTCCTTATCCCCCACTCTATCCCCCCCTTTCCTCCTTTCCCTCCTCTGGTCACCCCAACTCCTCTCGCTGCAAATTGTTGGTTTATGTTTGGCCCACTGGTCTTTTCTTTTTCTGGAACAATGTCCTTTATTCCTGAGTGTGGACTTGCACTCCTGGGCAGCAACAGATGAGGCTGCTCAGATCTCCAGGAGTAGCTGAGGCAGATAGTAAATGACTTGCTTTTGTAAAGAGAAACATTGACATTTATATTTGGTTGGTCTAAATCCCAACCTATACTTTTATGAATCAGTCTGTCACGGACCAGCCGTGCAAGGAAGACCACTAAGTACCAGGCTTCAGATGGATAGGAAAAACTCAGGCAGGCGAATGATGATCACAGACACGAACACAGTGAGCAGTGGAATCTGCTGGTTTATTTTAGGTTTTCAGGCCGCTTTTATATTGTTTAAATGAGCTACTTCAACATTCCATGAGGAGGGGCATTCCATGAGTACATGAGTGCATTATCTCAGTGAGAGACAGGAATGAGTGCGTGAGGGCAATATCATGAGCGTCTGAGGGCAATATCATTGGAAGACAGAAATCAATATCTTAACAGAAAATAGATTATCATTAGATACTACTAAACATTCCTAAGCAATCATTTTTAGGGAATCAGGATAACTAAGTTGGTTACAGGTCACCCAAGGTTATTCCTTGGCTGTAAAGCTTATCTAGTTTATCCAGTTCTCCTTACCTTGAGCTCATTACTAGTATTTCAATGATTTTCCACAGAGAATTTAATTAAATAAAGAATCTGATGACTGGGCCTCCATATTTTTCTTAATAATGATGCAGTTCATGACTTCAGCACTCCTACACCCGGGGTCTGGGGAGCTACGCCCTTAGGGTCCCCTGATTTCTCAGGTCAGCTCCCAGTTTGTTCCTCCTGCAGGGGGCAAAAAGCTTAACTTGTAAAAGGTTTATATTACAAGTTTCTCATCTCTGAGATTGGCTCCCATATCAGTCTTCTCTGCCAACTACTGTAGAAAGGTAAGCAGATCCTAATTAAAAAAAAAAACCTCCTTTGACAACATAATTTGACACATCAAGTCCTAAAATAAACATAATGCATGCCAATGCTTGCCAATGGCCCTTGATGTTGGATATGGGTTTCACTGGTATTATGACAGTGATTTGCCTACTTGTCCATCTCCTCTGCCATTGAGGTATGCCGCTTTAACTGGCTTCCTGATGTTTTGAGGCTTATTGAACATTCTAAACCATGAATATTCAGATCCAGGGCATACATATAATTTATCACTGGCATACCACAGAGTCCCCTAATGACTGCCTTGTAAGATGCGAGGTCTCTCTTTGTTCTGCCAGCCAACACCTTATCACCACTCAGAGAAGTCAACTTGTGATGGGTAGGGATAGAATCTGGGGTCAGGGAAGAGACCTGGTAGCTGTTTTTCTCCTTCCTGGGGCTGTGTCTCTTCCAGATGTTTCTGTTAATTCTCATTGTCAGTTTCTGCACTTCTTTGTCTATCTTTTCAAGTCAGGGAAGAAATCTGCCTGAGTGAAAGGCAGAAAGTGAATTAGCAGAAAGTGATCGTCCCCAGGAACAACTCTTAGTGCATGATTGCTGGGAAGTGGGAATAGTCTGAATCATGTGACAATACAATTTCCATCATGTTCTTGTGGGATTAATTCCAGGTACCTACCATACTACTTGCTTGGTACATACCCCTTGTTGTCAGCTTTCTCTTTCCTGACTTCCGCTGTTGCTCCCTTTCAGCTGTTCCCTATATTGTCTGAATAAACTGGTATATCTTCGCTCAAGGCTTGCTTCTGCAGGAATCTGAAGACACACAGATGGGCAGGAATCTAAGATTGATGGGAAGGGCATGCATGAAAAAGAGGTAAAAGTGGAGCCTAGGACAATAAATAGAAAGAGTGGAGACGCTAGGTGGAAAAAGGGAAAAAAGGGAACTGGACTTAATGGAGAATAAATAAGGTGGTTTAAACTACTGGGGCTTTCAGGGGTAAGGAGGAGGTTGTTACACTAATCTGGAAATAAAACTGTCTGGTCAGCTCCTTGACCAGCCCACATCTGTCTACTACACATCAATCATATCTGTAGTTCAACGACATCACCACTGTATTGGACCAGGTTTGGAAGACACACACCTGGGTTGGAATATTTGAATTCCATTTCATTTTTTTTTGATATGCAAAGCTTTTTATTCTTAAAAGATTTTGCCTTCATTAAACATGAATCTCGGGAACTTCTTTCCCCCACGCCAAAATTCATAAATATGGATTTATGAATTTTGGAAAGCAAAAGATGATATCTGTAGGCATTGGTCCACTTTCTAAGATGCAGTGCAATTCTCAGGTGGCCCTAATACCCAGATTAGTAAGATTACCTACTACTCCAGAATTTACAACTTAATTTCTTTATTTCAGATAAAGTTATCAAGAAATTATATAATCCAACAAAGAAGTATATATTCCAACAAGAACTGTTTCCAAATAGTGCTCCAGAATGTGTCCTCAAGTTTTCTACTTAACATGAAGTTGAGTTTTACTGTACCACTGGACCTTTGAATCTATTACTTTTAGTCTGTATTTTTCCATAAATTCCCACAAGCATTTTCTTTAAATAATGCAGAAAAAATTGAAATGAGACTGCTACTGTTTAAAACACTGTCTCATATGTGATTGAGCTTACAATGGGAATGATGCAAGAATATTCAGCTTTACAGATGCCACAAGAATTAAGTGGATAAAGAACTCAGAGTATTCAACAAGTTGGGTGCACACATTCAGATTCTAAATGTAGCACATAAGTCTAAGTCAGTGTTCATCTGACTTTGACCTTGAACCATTACGGTTCAGATTCAGACAGCCTCTAGACCATGACTCAATGCAAAAAGCATGAGAAAGCATCCAATTGCATCAGAGATCTTCATTGATCCAGTGTTCCATTTAAGGTATAGAAAATAGGAAACTTTGAATTTCATTTTAAAGCAAAGCTTGAATGATGCAAGAGACTTTATGAAAGAGATATCTAATTTCACAAATGATGCATTGATTTATTGCTGCAATAAATCAATGGTTCATTGATTTATTGCCTTTCCCTTTTCACCCTTTCCATTTGCAGCTCCAGTATTGTCCATCTTTTCTCTTTTGGATTTTGCAAAAGTCAAACTCAGAGCCACATTTGCTATCCTCAGTGCTTATAATATGACTTGGCATTTCCCAAAGTCAAATTAAAATTCGAGGCTAATGCACTGATAGCCAATTTCCTACTGAATTTCTTTATTGAATGGCTCAGGAAATAATTACTGAACATTTGAAGTATAATTGAGTTAGTGAATAAACCTTTAGTTTCATACAAGAACTTTTCCTGCTGGAGGACTCCCTTGGGGCTGTATCTGGGTTTTCCTTTAGCTTTCACTTTTCTGTGAGTGGACCCCTGATGAGCCTCACCTGGCACTATTTCTTCTAGTTTGTTCGGTCTCTCATTTCCATACTGGGTTGGAGTTGCCCCTGTGGAAGAAATTATGTTATTATAGTCACAATGGGTGACTCTAGTAAAGAGAGGCCTTCTACCTGGGTTATCTTAGAAGATATTTCCATGGCACCAGTTCCAATCAACTCTTGTATCATTTCAGAAAGCAATGGTTTTATCTATCCAATTATGACTTTTCAGTCGGCTTTTCTAGATACATTTTCCTATGCATGTTTTTTTAAAATTCAGACCAGTGTTGGTTAAAATTTTGTTATTGTTTTGACAATAATACATAACAGAATGACAGGTCTTAGGAATGATGATTTGAACCATAGGACTACCTAACCTCATAGTCTTGTTGTTTACCATCATGGGTTAACCAAAGGAACATAAACCTAACTGTGAAATAAATGTAGCTAAGATTGATCACCAGTTTATCCCCAGAAACACAAGTAGCATTCTCTTAGCTAATGAGATCATTTAAATAGTTAGGGCACACCCTGTATTAAGTTTGATTGAATTAGTGGAAATTAGAGACTAAGTTAAAACTTTGATTTGCTCTTTGGTCATTCTCTTTTCTTTGTGACTCCTTTATTAGATGCTGCTGAAAATTTAATACCAATAGATTTTAGGGCACTGGAGTCTATCTTCATGAGATCTGTGCCAGTTAATATCATTAAGTACATAAGAAGTATCTATGTGGGCAGTTATTCAATGGTTTAAACTTTCAGTTCTGTGAGATTAATACTTTTAATGGCATTACTTTTAAAAATCAAAGTATTTACTTAGCAAGAAAATGGAAATCACTACCATAAATAGAATGCATGGGTTTTCTAATTTATTAAAGATAGCTGCATAAATATTAAGAGATAATTTGGTCTCTGAATTACATATTTTCATTCTGTAAACCATACTTTGGGGAATAGTGACTAGTGCTTTTAGGAAAAATGATTCCAGTGATTTTGCTATTTTGAAGCTATTTTGATGAGATGCTTATAGAATTGATAAAGAACCAGACCTTCTATGTCTAAATCCTTCCACAGAATATATATTTTTTCATACCAAGTACCTTTTTCTGGCCACAGTGGCATAAAACTATAATAAATAACAAAAGGAATACTGGAAAATTCACAAGCATGTGGAAATTAATACATTCTTGAACAAACAAAGACTAAAAGTATAAATAAAAGGAGAGGAGAATAAGATGTTTCACAGATGATAAGGCGGCGGGAGAACCCTGGGGTAGATAATGATGTGAAAAACATATGTGCATATATATATGTGTGTATATATATATATATACATACATACATACACACATATGCATGTGCAATTCAATTTTTAAAAATCTTTAAAAAATGAGGAGGAGAAAAGATATTGAGACCAATGAAAACAAAAATGACAATATACCAAAACTCATAAGATGCAGCAAAAGTACAAGTAAATTAAAATTTATAGCAGTAAATATTTATGTTCAAAAAGAAAAAAAACCCAAGACACTTAAATTTATACTTCAAGTAACTGGAAAAAGAATATCATGCTTAAAGTTACCAGAAGGAAAGCAAAAGTAAATATTAGAAGAGCAAAAACAAAATGAAGAATAGAAAAGCAATAGAAAAAGAAAAATAAAAATTGACAAAGCTTTAATTAGATTAAGAAAAAAGAGAAGTCAATCAGGAATCAAAGAGGGAAAACTTCAAGTGATACTACAGAAATAAAAGATCATCAAAGATTACTATGAACAATTATGCACTAATAAATTGAGCAATGTAGAGGACATAAATAAATTCGTGGAAATACAAAACCTGCAAAGATGGACTCATGTAGAAATTCTGAAAAGATCTGTAACAAGTAAGTAGACTGAATAAGTAATCTATAATTTTAATACAATTCCTTTTTAAGTCTCAATGGCATTTTTATAGAAATAGAGAAAACAATACTAAAATTCTTATGGAACCATAGATGACCCTGAATAACCAAAGCAATATTGAAAAAGAAGAATAAGGTTGTAGGAATCACACTTTCCTATTTCAGATAACATTACAGAGCTATAAAAATAAAAAAACTGTGTTACTGGTATTAAAGTGGACACATAAACTAACAAAACAGAATAGAGCCCAGAAATAAGGCCATGCTTGTAAAATCAACTGATATTTGACAAAAGAAACAAAAACAGGCAACGGGAAAAGAGTTTCTTCAAGAAATGATGCTGGGTAATTAACTTTATCAGCTATGTAGTGATCCTAACACTTGGTACTGCAGCCAGAGTCAGACTCAACTGCTTCCTAACTTGGTGTCAGTCCATTTGTGCTTCCCGTCTCAGGTAACAGAGGGAATAATTATGTTAGGTAAAGACTATGCTTGTATCTACGGTCTTCTTTGTCATTGTAATAAGTAATTCACCAAGAAAAAAAAAAAAAAAGAAATGATGCTGGGAAAGTTGGGTATCTACATGAAGATGAAAGAATTTGAAAACTTAAATGCAAAAATAAATTCAAAATAAATTAAATTGTTAAATTTAGAAGCTGAAATTGTAAAACTTCTAAAGAAAAACATAGAGGAAATGTTTCATGTCATTGCTCTTGATGATGATGATTTCTTAGAGATGACACCAAAAGCAATCAACTAAAACAAAAATAGGCAGTTGGGACTATATCAAGTTGAGAAGATTCTGTACAACAAAGGAAAAACAGTGAAAAGGGAAAGTAATGATTGGGAAAAATTGAAGACAATACACTTGATAAGGGATTAATATCTAAAGTCCACAAGGAATCCCTTCAACTCAGTAACAACAGCAACAATAGTAATAAAATATTAAATAGCCTAATAACAGAATGAGCAAGGACCCGAATGGAAATCTCCCCAAAGCACACACAGATTGTCAACAGGTAGATGGAAGGGTGAAAGATTTCACTAATCCCCCCAGGGAAATGAAAATCAAAACCACAAAGAGATGCCGTTTCATACCTATTAGGATGACCACTATCAGAACAAAAAAATATAGCAAACAAATAACAAAAGATTCCTCTTGGTGTGGATGTGGACAAATTGAAACTTGGAGTGTGCTAATGGTGAGAGTGTAAAATGGTGGAGGCATTAGGTACAGCAGAGGTAGTCCATTAATCTCTTTCCTGTGGCAGTATTCTTTCACTGGGTGAAGGACTGTGTTCTTGGAACCAGGTGAACCTTGATGGTAGGTTTTCAGTCTTAAGTTTGCGTTGGGTGGCCAGTCTATTTTTGTGGTCTTTCCATGCTTTCTCGTTGGAGGCTGTCTACTCCAACCCCATCTCTGTTGTTTTGCTGCTTTACTTTATGGTTCTGGCATTAGATTTAGGGGGTCTCACCCCCTGCCATTGCCGGTGAAGAAGTTTCTCTTGGGTACAGGCATCTGTGAATGGCCATTGCAGATGAGCTCTTCTGTCTCAGTTTGCAGCTTTGCTGTGGGGCTGATGCCCCTAGTCTTTGCTTTCCTTTCCTCTCCCATAAAGTGAGTGGGGGACACCGTACTCTCCAAGAAGGCATCTCCAAAATGAGGTCTTGGGTCTTCCAGACCTGGCGAGCTCATAGGTACGCTTCATGATATTGTGTTTCTATAGATGTTTCTCCTGTCTCGCCTGGATTGGTTCTTTTGATTGTCCATCTGCTGTGTCCAGCTCAGGTTTGTGGGCTGAATTTTTACTTGGTCCCTCACCTGTTTTATGGTGGGGTTTGTGTTATATATGTTCTTGCTCCCCCTGAAGATTAGCTGGAGAGTGATGAAATGGAGGGGGCACACCCTGCCTGCCGCCTGACACCCCCCCCACCTGCTTTACCCCCCTCACCCACCTGCACACCAGTATCTCCCTGCATGGGGGCAGGGCCCAGATGTTTATGCATGTACCATCTCAATCCCCCCTTGGGCTGGGCCTTGGGGGCAAATGCCTTGGCTAATCTGGGCTGCAGATGTTTGCCCTGTGCAACAACCATCCACTGGTGGATGATGCTACAACCCTATCCGTCCCACCTCCTGGGCTCTCCAGACTTGGGGGGCTTACCCCTGGGCCTTTGCTCCCACTGGTTAAGGGTGGAAGGGTGGGAGCTCCCGGCTGCATGGAGGCCTTGGGTCTGACCTGGCTACCCCTGGTGGTGTGCAGCTGGCCTGCATGCCCCTGTGCCCTCCGGAGGAGAGGACCCTACCTGATTGAGGCCTCCCCTCCAGGTGCAGTGACCTGGAAGGGCTGTGGCCCCTCCCACCCAAACCCAAGGCAGGAAGCAGAGCCCCGGGCTCAGTGTAGCATTATTAATAGTAGCCAAGATGTGATGGCAAACTAAATATCTGGCAATGGATGATTGAATTAAAAAGATGTAGAATATATTTTTAATAGAATATAATCTGGTGCCCCCACCCTCTCAAAAGCCATTTCTGCCATATGTGGCACCATGGAAGAATGTGGAGGATATTAAGTGAAAGCAGCAATTCACAGAAGAACAAATACTGCACAGATTCACTTCTATGAGGCATCTAAAATAGTCAAACTCATAGCAACAAAGAATACAGAGATGGTTATCAGTGACTGGGGGAAGGAGGGTGTAGGAATTTTTCAGTGGGTAAAAGTTTTCAGTTCTGCAAGATGAAGATGTTCTCATGATCTATGGTACAAAATAGTGTCCACATTTGATAATATTTTATGTGCACTTAAGACTTTAAGAGGGTCGATCTTGTGTTGTGTACTACCATAACAAAAAAAACTTATCAGTGATTTTTAATTAACTGATTAACTTATTTATATCAATGTTTTTTTTAAACAATTGTTTTTCTTGTGCAGAAAACAGAAAAGCGTTTTTGCTAGCTTGCAATACAAATCCAACACTGTACTATCAACTTCAGTGTCAAGAGCTACTGACCAGGTCTATAACTCCTGTTCTAGATAATGATTAAAGAGATCATTGATTAAAGAGAAGGAGAAGGAAGGGAAGGATCCATTCATTCATCTGACAAAGTTTTATTGAGAATCTACTCCATTTTAGATATAGAGAATACAAAATCAATACATTGTCTCAGCCCTTGATGGAAGGTAGAATTCAAAAGATACACAAATAAATGCAATATACTGGTATGGAATCTGAAAGTAAAAGTAGGTATAAGTACCGTGTGGGGCCAGGGGCATGGCTGGGGGGACAATTCTCCTTGCTAAAGAAGGTAGGGGAAAATGTTATAGAAGTAGTTGCATTCGAATTTAGAATTGAAAGATGAAAAGCTATTTTCAGGTAGTGTTGGAGTAGGGAATCTCAGGGACTAGCAAATATGTCACAAGCCTGGAGTCTTTGACGAACAAACTTAGTTTGTTCCCTGATGACCTGAGCTGCTAGGTATGGGTATGAAAGTCTGGGGGGACTACAGGAAGCCAGAGGCCAGAGACACAAAGGTTCCCAAAGGAACCTTATACATTTTGCTGAGGCATATGGATATATTTTATAGGCAAAAGCAAGCCGATGTAGGATTTTAAACAAGGAAGTGGAAGAATCAGATGGGAATTTCAGAAATATTTCAGTTGCAATTTGGAAAATATTTTGGAAGCAGTGAATCAGAAGATTCATCTGAAATACCCTGTGCAAGACATGATGAATACAAATATTTAGGCAAAAATCAAGAGGAACCAAGATGCAGCAATTCCAGATACAGGGAAAATAAAAGTGGCAACATATACTAAGTATATGTTGGAGAGAAGGATAAAAAAAAAATGGATGTATCCAGACTTTTTGTGTGGTGATAGTGGATGGGAAAGAGTATTTTTCCTTTTTGATCTTGGTGACCCTGAAAACTGAATGCCATTGATAGATTCCTTGGTAGAGAACCACATAGATTTTTTAGCAGGGGCCTACTAGTATAGTGGAGGCAGAAACTAGATTTTAGTGACAGTGGAGCATTCTGACATATGACCATCTGACTTGAAATTTATCCTTTCATTCTTTTACTCATTCTTTTAGAAATCCATTCTCTGCTGTCTCTAGAGGGAAGCCATTATGTGTCAGTCAGTATATGCTTAGAGATAATGGTGAATGTGCTAGACAGGAAGAAGAACAGATAAAGACAATTTATATTGGTCCATGTTAAAAGGGTTTTAGTCTTGATTGCTGCCAAGATACAGATCTGAGTATTGAGCATGTTTTATTTGGGAGGTTACTCCAAAAATCACCCAGAGAGAAGCAGAGAAATTAGACAGGGAAAGGAGGGAAGCCAGGAGAGGATGTATGAATGAGCAGGTGATGATTGTGAGCAGGTGGCTATTGAGAACTACTCTATCTTAATGAGTTCTTCTAGGATTCTTTCAAGAATGCACTCAAGTTGTGTTGGTCGAGGAGGAAGCCGAGATAGTTAACCGTTAAGGCAACATGGACTCAGAATCATTGTTGAGGGCTGCTCCTTGGATAACTTCCTGGCAATTCTCAGTTTTTCCTGTTGCAAGGGCTGATCAACATTCCTGTGGGCAAAACAAAAACAAAAACCCACAAAAAACCCTAGATAAACTCGGGTGTGGTGGTGTGCACCTGTAATCCAAGCGCTGGGAGGCAAGAGGCCAGGGATCACTTGAGTTCTCAGGTTTGAGACTACCCTGGGCAACATAGTGAGACCTAATCTCAAAACAAACAAACAAATAAGCAAAAAAAAACAAAAAATCCGAGATAGAGGGTTTGAAGGATTGTGCATGGGAATAAAGACTGGGAATATGGTTTGGATTCTTGTAAATTTGCTACAAAGAATAAGCATAGGTTGATTTAGGAACACAAAAGAGGACCTAACTCAGCCTTAAGAATTCTTGGAAGACTGTGTCCATTAACTTATTTGCCAGTATTAAGAACATTTTCACATCATGTTATCCTCTGCCATTTTCTACTAGCCCTGTACATTATTTTGCTGTTTTGAAAGACAATAAAACTGATTCTGAGAAAACTTAAGTAAACTGCTCATGACCTTGAACTCAAACCCAGGACTTTGTGGTCTAAATTCTATTTTCTTTCTCTAACATAATAATTTGAAGATGAAGATTGTTTTCTGTGAACATACTGGAGGACTAATCAGGACCTTTATATGAATTTTAATTAATTAATTATTTGGAATGTAACTCATTAACCAGAAGCTCATGTATTTGGAAGGTTAAACACCCGATTATCTAAATAAGGAAATTAGTTTAAAAGAAGATTTTCCAGCAGCAACCTCTCATTCTAACTGATGGTGATTTTCAACTTGTGATGCACCTGATGTGTGCCCTGGAGCTGCGGATTCCCATGGGAACATGGTGGTGGTCCAGTTACAGACAGGAACAAGGTAGCATGAACTGCAGAGGGTGAATGGAAAATAGCTCTGTCAGAAGTTATTTCTGTTGTAAAAGTTTTATGGAACAATATTCATTTACATAGAGAAGAAGATATTTTGGATGGATACACTGAAGAAATTTGAAAAGAAAGGAGATGAAAGAGCCAATTTATGAATCTCATTAATCTTACCAATGCATAGAAACTTCACCTCCAGTTGCTGCAGCTACTCATACCACAAATCAATCCTATTGATTTGTGGGGAAACATTGAAAGATATGAGCATGCCTCTCCAACTTTGACTTTGTGTACAGTTTGGTTGTAAATGCTTGCTTCATGAACATTATATATCTTTTCACCACTCTCCCCACCTGATATTTTCAGAAGCAGGTGTTTTCCTCTCATTTCTTACCCAAGAGTTATATATGGAATGCCTACATTCGGTTTAGTTTTGTCTTCCTATATATATTAGACTCACCACTCTGGGGCTTGGCTAGATAAGCAGTCCTGGTAATGAGGGAAGCATGCCAGTTCATGGCCTTAGTTCAGCCATGGCCCAGCAACTCAATGCCAAGAAGTGGGTAAAATGAAAAATGTCTGGACCCATCAGTAAATTTGCAACTGAAACAGTGTTTTGAGGATTTAATAAAGTTAAAATGTTTCTTACAGTTGTCATGTCAATCAAACAAAAAAATCACTAATTAGTGAACAAGCAAACAAACAAAAAGTTCAGTCCTTGGAGCAATCTGTTTATGTAGGAGAAAATGATTTTAATCATGAGGTTCAGTTGAAAGGTCAGGATTGGAAATATATTATTATCTATCACTTAATGAGGGGACAGAGAACAGATGTGATTATTTTTATTATTCTATTATCTTACTATTATTATTCATATGATTATTATGTTTGTGGAATTATGCATAGTCATATTATATTATCTAATATATAATTTATAGATATAATATAATATAGATAATTAAATATATAAATTATTTATTAAGTATATAGAACTATATACTAAATATATTATTATATTATTTATATAATTATTAGGTATAATTATTATATTTGTTATTATAATGGTCCTGAATTCTAAGTGCATGACCCAAGTCAAAAAAGTTTTGCAGGCCGGGAGTGGTGGCGCACACCTGTAATCCAAACACTGGGAGGCAAGAGACCTGGGATTGCTTGAGTTTGCGGGTTGGAGACTATCCTGGGAAACATAGCGAGACCTGGTCTCTAAAAAGCTGCCAGGCGCAGTGGTAGGCACCTGTAATCCCAGCTACCTGGGAGGCTGAGGCTGGGGATCGCTTGAGTCCATGGGATTAGAACTACCCCGGGCAACATAGTGAGACCTAGTCTCAAAAAAAAAAAAAAAAAGTTTTGCAACCTATGCCATAATCATGATTAGCTCTTGTCTTCACTTTGGTTTTGATCCTTTATTTATTTAATTTATTTTATTTATTTATTTATTTATCTATCTATCTATCTCTCTATCTATCTATCTCTCTCTCTCTATCTATCTATCTATCTATCTATCTATCTATCTATCTATCTATCTATCTATCTATCTATCTATCTATCTATCTATCTATCTATCTATCTATCTATCTATCTATCTATCTATCTATCTATCTATTTATTTATTTGTTTAGACTAGGTCTTGCTATGTTGCCTGGGGAAATCCCAATCCTGTGGACTCAAGTGATCCCCAGCCTCAACCTCTGAGCCTGGGATTACAGGCACGCACCACCACGTCTGGCTTTGGCTTTGATCTATTCAAGGAATTTGAGTTCAACAAAAACTTTCCATCTCAGGTTTCAGGTATAATTCTTATCTTGAGAGCCCATTGCTAGGAATGGGTGCTGATAGACCTTTTAAAGTAATAGTTTTATTAAGTTGTATTTCACTAACCATACAGCTCATCCACTTCATTTGTTTTACATCGTTATCTACCTTGGGGTTCTCCCACCACCGTATCACTGTGAACCATCGTCTTATTTTTTTGTGCCCCTCCCACCTCAGTTCGCCCCCACCCCCTCCATACTCCATGGTTCAGTTTTGCTGAGAGTTAGTTTAAAATTTTCCTTGTGTGTTTGCTTGTTTTCTCTTTATCCCTCATATAAGTGAGATATCCAATATTTCTTTTTCTTTTTAATTTAAATTATCTATATATATATTTCGCATCATGTGATCCCTGGGGGTCACCTACCACCTCCCCTCCCTGGCCAATCCAGCTGGTCCCCTCCCCCAGTTGTGTACGTTTGTTTGGTTGTCCATATATTAGTGGAACCATTTGGTTTCTGTCTTTTTCCTTCTGACTTGTTTCTGCCAATATGATTTCTTCTAGGTACATCCATGTTACCAAAAAAAATCATAAAATTTGTCATTTTTAATTGATGCATAATATTCCATTTTGTATATATACCACATCTTTTTCATCCAGTCATCTGTCTTGGGTTGTTTCCATGTCCTTGCAATTATAAATTGTGCTGCAGTAAACATCCGAGCACAGGTGTCCCTTTGTACCCACATTGAGGTCTCCTTTGCATAGATTCCCAGAAGATTGATGGCTGGGTCAAATGGTAGTTCCATTTTCATTAGAGGGTTCTCCACACTGCTTTCCATAGTGGCTGGGCCAGTTTGCATTCCCACCAGCAGTGTAAAAATGTTCCTTTCTCTTCACATCCACACCAGCACTTGTTTTTGTCTGTTTTTTGGATGTGGCCATTCTTACTGGTGTAAGGTGGTATCTCATTGTGGTTTTGATTTGGATTTCCCTAATTGCTAGTGATGCTTAGCAGTTTTTCATGTGCCTGTTGGCCATTTGGACTTCCTCTTTAAAAGAGACAACAGAAAAAACAAAAAGAACCCCAACTGAGTGGTAAAAATTTTTGTCCTCCATACAAGTGACAAGGATCTGATAACAAAGATACACAAAGAACTCACATGACTCAACAAAAACAAAGCAAAAATCCCATTAAGAATGGGGAGAAGATCTATTTCTCTTTTTCTTTCTGACTTATTTATGCTAGCTCATCCATTTTAAAGAAACAACTCATGTGCCAGTTAGCCATTTGTCTGTCTTCTTGGGAGAAGTTCTTGTTTAGCTCTTCTGCTCATTTTTGGGTTAAGATATTTTCTTGTTGACTTGTGTGAATTCTCTGTAGCTCTTAGATATAGATATATAGGCAAGAGAGTGTAAGACATATCATTACCAAAATCATATATAAGAATGTTCATTGCAGCATTAGTTGAAATTCTGCTGGATATATGATGTGAAGATATTTTTTTCTCATTTTGTATAATGAAAAACTACTCATTGTAAATTATCAGGGAACTGCAAATCAAAACCACAAACGTATACGTCTTGCATTTTTTGCTAATATTCTAGAATGATTTTTGTAGAATGAAAAAACTTCCATTTAAAAAATTCCTTCAGAATCAAATTAGCAGAAATAAGCCAGAAAGAAAAAGAGACATATGGGATGGTCTCACTTATATGAAGGATATAGGAAAAAACAAACGAATAAGAAAAATTTGAAACAACCAAAAAACCGAACCATAGAGCGAGAAAGGGGGAGGTGGAGGGCACAAAAGATTAAGATGGTTAACAGGTGTTAAGGAAATGGGAGAACTCCAGGTTACACAATGATATAATATATATATAGTATATATATATATATATATACTATATATATAGTAATTCAAAAAATAAAATTAACTAAAAAGGGTGGCAAAAAAAAAACAAACCTTCATTCCCATCCTGCTTCCCTCCAGTTCCTACCCAGTATAAATCAACCCTCTGGTTCCAGCATAGTTTGCCAATTTTCTTCCTGCTCTCTTATTGCTGGCATGCTTGGCCTTGGATACCACAAAACCCTTGTGGTTTCATAGACCCACATGATGTTTTAGACGTTGACTCCATTGCCCAAAGTTCCTTTTGTCTGGCATGGCTTTCTTCTCTTTTGTAATTGATTAAAACTCCTATTTTGATTTCCTTTGAAGACTTTCTTCCCCGAAGCCCCCATGAAGAGATAGTGCTTCGCCCCTCCCCTATTTATTGCATACCCCACACTGATGACAGTTATTTGTCAAGTAATGTCTGACTCTCTTTAGAACATGGGCTATTTTTCCAAGAGCAAGAGATGGTAATTATCTCTGGCTGGTGTTCCTCTTTTTAAAGATGGGGTAACGGCAGCAAAGAAGTGACTTGCTCAAGACCATTGGATAAATCTTTCTCACAGTCAACTGAATAAATGGAACAGGTTTTAGTAAGTGCATGTGATTGCTCCAAAGGGAGAAAGGAAACTGACATTTACTCAACACCTACTATTTTATCAAGAACTGTATTGAGCTTTTTACTTGTAAGGTCTTGTTTGATTGTCACAACATCTGTAACAGATGCTTTATCACTGTTATTTTATGTAGGAAGGAAAATACCTGTGACATTTTCCTAAAATCATACTGATTTTTTTTTAAAGAAGTTGAATTTGTTGCATTTGCATAAGTGTCAAAGAACACATCCTAGTTAAGGAATCCTGGACTCAGTAAGTCACTAAAATATTAATGTCCAAACCTTGTCTTTTCCCTCAGGCAAGATTTAATCTTATTATGTTTTAATGATAATAATTACTTTGCTCTCATTGATGTTTTCTCCATCCTGCATATTGATGACAGATTTGGTCTCACTCTCAGATAAAATCTTCTCAAAAATAAATATTGGAAAGACATCTGTTTTCCAGGATTCTGCAATTTTACAGGGGAGTTAATTGAGAAAACTACATATTTGCAAGGTAAACTCACCATTTATTTATGCACTAAATTTTCATTTGTCATCTACTGTGTTCCAGATGTTGTGGTAGCCTTTAGGGCTACAAAGATGAATGTGACACATTCCTGCCTTGAGAAAAGTCATTATATGCAAGATTAAGTAAGTTGAGAACCTAAAGTAATATTTAGAGTAACATCCTTGACAATAAAATTCTCCAACTGAACTTAAGTCCATCTAGAGAGAAAAATAATAATGGCTGTGTTTGGTGTTTGGTTCTATTCCCACCTCACTTATAGAGGGACATGTGAAATACACTGTGCAGAACTGGAGAAGTTTTATATGAGTATGTTTTGTGGTAGATCTAGGAAAACATAAAATAAATTATTAACGGTACAATCATTTCTAAGTATTTTAGTAGCATAACACTCTAGCCAACTGAGCTAACCAACCTTCATTTCTAAGTGTTTTAAGTTATGAGCTAACAGTATGGGGCACTGCATCTTGATTTCTAACAAATTTTTGAGTTGGCTGAAGAAAGTGTCTAATATGGGAATTTGCCTCCACTGAGAAGAAAAACTGTAGGATTCAGTCTTCCTCAGACAGAAATATAACTGAGTTAAAGAATGCCTTCTGTAAGGCTGGGTATGGTAGTGCATGCCCGTAGGTGGCAGCTTAAGAAGTCACTGCTGGGGCCGGGGATCACAGTTCGAGTCCTGCTGGGGGCATGTAGCAAGACCTAGTCCCCCCAAAAATAATTGGGTGTGGTGGCGCCCGTCTGTAATCCCAGCTACCTGGGAAACTGAGCCTGGGGGTTGCTTGAGTCTGTGGGACCCAGGGCAACGTGTGCCTGCGATTCCATGGGCAAAAATAGTGAGACCTAGTCTCAAAAAAAAAAAAAAAAGCCAAAAAAAAAAAAAGCCTTCTGTGCATGAATTCACAGCCTCATTGAAGGGTGTTCTTTGTTTTTTTTAAATTTGTGCAGAATGTGTCTTTTATTATTATTATTTTAAAAGAATGTTCCATAAGTTTATTTAGCTTAAATTGGAATACTATAATCATTGTAATCCCAACAACATAGCAACCAATTAGAAAACTAAATGAGAAAATATATAATGTCTAGGAATAAGCATCAAAGGGTGTTCTTTAAAAAAATGGAGTTGTATGACTACAGATTGAAACCTACTAATAGGGAAAAAAGAGTGGGGTGGAAAAAAAGGGGGAGGGGCCCCAATGGTTTAGGGTAAGTGAGAGTTGGTACTTGATGATGGTGGCTGCTTGGTATCACACATCTGAGGAGGTATGAACCTGTTCCCATAAATCAATTGCAGAGTTCTTAGTCAATGCTATTTAAAAAAAGAAATTAATAAAAATTAAAAAATGAAAAAGATTTGGAATTGTATGTGCAATTCTTTAAATTGCAATGCAGAAAGAAATTTATAAGAATTTTTAATCTTTGGGTTGAGTGGCTTATTTATAAATCTAAAAGCCTGAGTGGGTAATTGAACTGATGTGAGAGTAAGTATGCATGTTTATGTGTGTATGTGTGTGTGTCTTTGTATGTATCCTTGACATCCAAGTAGTTGGAGTGGTATGTTTTGTTGACTTGGTCTATTTAGGAAATAAACCATATTTTTAAAAATATGTAAAAACATTTTATACAAGAGTTTCCTTATATAATAAATAATGAATCATAGTAATAATTCTTGTCTTCAGAAGTTTTTTTCCAATTCACAGGGGAGGAAAAGGTCATAGAGTAGATTCATAATCATACTGAGAAGAAAGTATTAATTTATTGAATAAACATTATTATAATGAGATGATAATGGTGACATAAAAGAAGATTCTTCAATAATTGATTAATTTTCATTTTCCATAGTTTGGTCAAATTTTGTTCATATATGCCAAGTTTTAGTTACATTGTGTTAATTATAGCAAGGACACCATTTTGTCTTCTTTCCAAATATGACCTCATTTGAATGACCTCATTTCATTGTCGATGTTTCATGTTCATGTTTATGATTTTGTCAAGGCTTTGCTTTTGTGAAGAGATTTAACCACATTCATAAAGAAAATAATTGAACTGGATTCTGCAGACAACTTGCGTTCAACTCATTAGCTATTCCTGCAGTCAGAGCCTCCCCAAAGAAGCAGCATCTTGTCTGGTATTTACGAGATCCTGACTTCTGCTGTCAAGTCTGTTTGAAATTCACATCAATCAGAAAGAAGAATGGTAAATGAACCACATATTTTACTCTTTTGTTGTTTTCCTAGGTTGTCATTCACTAAGCAATAAAAGGGAAATATCACCGTTAACTCAAATCTTGGTTCAAAACCTCTGCTCTTGGAGAAGGACTTTGGGAGACTGAAAAGTGTGGAGGAGTCATTATCTCACTGAATGCAATGTGATCAGTACCTGAAGTTTGAAATACGAGAATTACAATCACGACTCTGCCTCATGTGAGTTTCCTCACATGAACCTTAAACTAAAGAGTTGGCATTTGACACTCTTTTTTTTTCTATTGATTACACACACACACACACACCACACACACACATATATTACATCATTATATACCCCAAGTTTCTCCCACCACCATGTCAAAACTGAACTGGGCACTTGACACACTTCTTCTGACACAGTATAGTTTTGAGGTTCAGAAGTCATACTGGCTTAATTGTTCTGGAGTCACACTGCCTTAATTGCTCTCTATATGAACCCACATGACTTAGCTTCTCTCCACTTCAATTTTTAGAACACCAACACAGAGAAAATAATGTTATGTATTTCATTTCAACTGTAGGAGTTATAGGCAAAATAACTAGTGTGAAATAGTTTAATGAACACTAGGCTCTTAGTAAACAATACACATTTTATATTTAATACTAGAAGTTTTACTATCTTTTAAAATAGTACATCTTTCTTAAAATTCTCTTCAAACTGCATCATAGGCATCAACTACTCCTCTCGGAAGCCTCGCTGACTGTCTCAGACAGTCATTTCTCCTCTTACTTGAAAGGTCTGTGTTACTCTATTCATCACTCTGGATTATGATTATGTTTGCTGTCTCTTTGACAGAACTCTGAATACTGTGTCAGCAGAGACGGTGCTCATATACCTTCTAGTTTTTAGCACAGAGTTTGACGTATAATGGATGAGACAGTCAGTATGTGATTTTCTGACTGAACTCATATTGTGGAAATTATATAATTTTGTTCAATAATGTCCTGGTGGGATGGGAAAAGCTATCAAGCTGCATCAGGTCACTCCCCAGGAGAGTCTTTCCTGAACCAGAGTTTGTACCCCTGGTCTCAGAGCTGTGTGGAGGATCTGGAGCAGGTGTGTTCAGATCTTTGGAAAGTGCACAGGATATTGCGAGATTCAGAGAACGCAGAGGGCTGAAATGTCATCTCTTTAATTAGTCTTTGAATTTAGAAAACTCAAGCTCAACTTTTGTCTGACTTCAAATGTACAATTGAGTTTTATCAACAATAGTTACCATGCTGTGTAGGGCATCTGCAGGATTTAAGACTAAATGTTTGTACTTTGTTTCTTATTAACTTTGTTTTAAGCAACATTGACTTACAGCGCTGGATATGATTTAGGGGAACGGGTTCACAACTCTTCATGATATGTTACCACACCATGCCCGTTAGCAAAGAATACTGCCTCTACCACCCTCAGGGTCTCTCCCCTTTTATGTTCCCACTTTTCCTTCCCTGCCAGTATCCTCCCTATGTAGTAGCCTCAATTCTGTAGTCAGATTCCTAGAAATCAAACTCAACTTTATTTTTTTTTTTGAGACTAGGTTTCGCTATTTTTTTTACCCATGGAACCTCAGGCTCACGTTGCCCGGGGTACCATGGACAAGCAATTCCCAGCTTCAGCTTCCTAGGTAGCTAGGATTACAAGCGCGTGCCACCACGCCCAGCTATTTTTTGGAACTCGGACTCGCTGTGTTGCCCCAGGCAGGACAAAACTCGTGATCCCCAGACCCTGCCGCGACTCCATAAGCTGTTGCTTACAGGCAGGCGCCACCGTGCCTGGCCAAACTCAACTTCTGATGTCATGATTGCGATTAGACTCTTTTTCTTGAAAACTTCATCTTCTTACACACACAATTGCCTTTCTTAGATCTTTACTAGGCTATAAGAATGAGAAGGGGATTTAGGAGGTGCTACTCCCAGATGAAGGAGCTGAGACTGAGGAGAGTAGGAAGAAGTAAAGTTGGAAGTTATAGGGGCTTGGGGGATATGGCTTAGTTTGTGAAAAGGGGATCAAGTCTATTAAACTGAAATCTTTGATGTGCTAAAAGGCCCAGTGTCCTGTCTGTATTACACTGCTTTTCACACAGAGTTTATGAAAACATAAGCTGTTTCAAAGGGATAGCGTTTACCATTCCCAAATTAAGTTTCCTTTCTTCCCAGACTCTTCTTTCAGTGGAAAAAGAAAGAAAAATAGCTTTTTTATTTAACATAAACCTAATTAACATACCTCTATTTTTTATGAGTTATTCTGCTAAAATGCAAACACACCCTATTTATAGGGCTGCATATGAAATCTCACAATAACACAAACTGACAATTAAAATATAACAATTTCTTGAAAATAAAAAAAGAAATCTTGCTGTTAAGATGCTTTTATTTTCGATGATGTGGCAGACAGTTCTTGTACCCTTCCTCTAACCCTCATGGCCCATATTTTATGCCAGCTGTTTCTGTGCCACCAGCTTTGTGCAGTGTGACTTTTTCTTAGTGACATCATATATCAACTGAACTTTCCATCTCAGGGTTTTCTGGTCCCGTTACCTGAGAATTTTGTGGGAACCCACAGTAGTGTTCAATTATGAGGCACATTCTACACGTCTTCTAAGAAGGTTTCTGTAGGATTGAGACCCAGGCGCTCACAACAGTGAGCAAGTCAAGGATGAATACTTAGATGACTCTGCTGTTATATTTCACACCTTGCTTCATTCCTGTTGCCTAGAGTGACATTCCAAATAACGGCCTGAGGTTGGGTCTTGTCTCAGGCTCTGCACTTCTAGAGAAAATTCAGGCTAAGATAATAAACTGTATTGTACACATTTTAAACACAACCTGAGATTCTCTCAAAATCACAAGTTTATGATTCTTCAACCACTGGCTACTAGGAAACCCATTGCTAACACCAATGTAGCTTCTTCTGCTAGAACAGACCCTCTGGCACCATTTGTGAGGCAGATCAGACCCACTCTGATCCAAGGACATGGGTTTTTTTTAATTAAATAACTTATTTATATATAAATTTCACATCTGTGATCTCTGGGGTTCACTCCCCCACCCTCCTTGACCATTCTCACCTTGTCCAGGGCCCCCTGCCCCAAGTTTTGTACTTTAATTTGGTTGTTGGCTTGTTTTGACTTTTCTTCATGACTTTTTGTTTCTCTTTCCCATGTCCCATCTAGTAGTGAAATCCTTTTGTTTCTGTCTTTTTCTGTTTGACTTGTTTCTGGCTAATATGATTTCTTCTAAGCCTATCCATGTTATTATAAAATCATCCTATTTGTCATTTTTAATTGATGAGTAATATTCCATTGTGTATATATACTGCATCTTTTTCATCCAGTCATCTGTTTTAGGACATTTAGGTTGCTTCCAAGGACATGGGTTCTTTCTCTTCTATTTGACTAAAAAACCCTCATGTATAAGGGCATCAAATCTGGCTTTCCAGTAGCTTCCAAGAGGGGACAAATAAGGTGAACTATAAGAGCAGAAGGGTTCATATTCTAGGGGAAACTTTGACCAAATGAGAAATAGGAGATGGGAAGGGTGAGACATCAGATAAACTCCTTTTCCTTCTTCATTCTCAAGGCACAGTCTCAAGGCAGTTTTCTGTGCAGTTGGAGATGTGACTGAAAATGAGTGATGAACTGCAGCTCTTTGTGGCTCATGAAACAGTGGCTGGCATGGTAATGTATCACCTATTTACTTCCCATCTTTCTCTTACTGTTCGGTGATTGCATTTTTCAATAAAATATCATATGCACACGTTGGCTCAGGTTTATTTCCTAATGCAGGATATTGAAGGTTTTTGCTAATACAGAATAACTGTGGAAATGTAGAAACTGACTTTGAGAAAGTTGAAACACATTGGAAGTGCGTGACTTTGAGAAAGTTGGAACACATGGGCAGAAGGGTGGGGGGAGGGGGGACAGGATGCCCCCTTTGTTTCACTCTCACTTCAATTAGTCCTCAGGAGGAATAAGAAGAGCGCAAATAATAATAGAAATACTGATATAGAATGGGTGAAGGACCAGATAGAGATCCTGCCTACATATCTGGGCAGGAGGTAAAAGCCATTGCATACAAGATTGGAAAATCAACAATGGTGATGACCTATCATAGAATCAAACTTATGGCCTCACGGGGAGTGGATGAACCAAAGTTCCATTTCTGATATGCCACCTAAGAGAACCAGGCATCCCTTCCTGTTCCACAAGAGGGGAAACTCACAGAGTCAGGGCATTAGCTTCACAGCTAAGCTGCAAACTGAGGGAGAGATAATGATCCGCCATTGCCATCAGTAGATGTCTATCCCTACTGAGAAACTTCTTTATGGACAAAGGCTGGGGGCAAGGCCCTCTGTCAGAGGCCAGAACTACAAGGTGAAGAAGCAGCGAAATGGCACAGAAAAACGATCAGAAAAGACAGCCACAATGAGAAGACACTGATAGACCTCAAAGGAGCACGGACTGGCTGCCCCATACAAAGTTAAGACTGAAAACCTGCCAACACAGTTCCTCGCCCAGCAAAATTACAGTGACACAGAAAAGGAAGAGCCCAATGAACTTAATGTAGATCAACAAACAACAAGGAGAGAGGAGTCTGAGGAAACAGAGGGGCGTCAGGGGAAGGGGAAGGTGTTCTAGCAACCATTTACCAAAGCTGTAAGAAATTTAAATAATGAATAAAAATATTTTCATAAATTTACAGAAATTTTTCATGGTAAAAATGGACCATAACCAAAGCAATTGATCAACATGCAAGAAATATTTTGAATATGTACAATGTGTAAATAAATTACACAATTTTCTTCTTTAAAAAAAGATTGTACAATAGGAAGTAGAAGGTGGAAATGGAAAAGTCTCAGGTTTATAGTTCCTTTTAATAACTCAACAGAGATTATTTCCTTTGAAATGGAATTAGTATAAGAATTGAGAGTGACGCCAACACATCAGTATGTGGAGAAGAAAGTACCCAGCATCTCTGTTGCCAGGGTGCCTCATCCCTCCCTTAAACAAAGAAAGAATATCTGCCTTGTCTGTTCTTTGTTCCAGTCTTCATTACCATGCATGTGTAAAAAGCTTTGAAAATGAAAAAGTATTTTCTGGTTATGATGAAAAGTATTAAGAACTTGGAAAACTCAGCAATTTGTCAAGAAGTCCTCCTACCCATAGATAACCCATTGAAGTTTTGTGCATTTCTTTCATAATTAAAAAAAAATATCTGCTTCCTTATATGTATGTTATCTTCTTCTGGAAATTCTGCCCCAGTCTCCTCCAACTGAGAGTCTCCTTCATCCTCATCTCCTTCATCTAAACTTTTTAGAACTTTTTTCATAAAGACTTCTCTAATTTTCCGTAAAAGGTGTTATGGTACATTCTATTTTGCCTTGTATTATGGTTATTTCTATTTCTATGTCCATATTTTTTAGATTCCATGCTTTTAGACTGGGAAATAGAATCCATATCTGATTCATCTTTGAAATTTCATATCAAATATAGTTGAAGTAATAGTTGACAGGTGAACAAATAAAGACATAGTTTAATCTATAGTTAGTCTAATATCTTCCTCACACTTTATTTATTGTACAGGATTGTCATTTTACTATAGTCTTTTATTCTTTATGAATTAAAATATGTGTCTTATTTAACCAAAGATGATGACATTTGCTTGCATTTCTTTGGTACAGCAGTCATATTGTTGAATTAAGGCAGGTGCATGCTAACCTTTGCTGACCTTTCCAATGATAAAGGTTAGCCATCGATTGCAGCATATTCCACTACTCCTCAAATACATTGAGAGAAAATCAACTATTGGTGTACAAAAAGTTTGAAATTTGTATCTGTGATGCTCCATAGCAGTTAAAAGGGAGCTTGTCTATGCATGCCTGAAGTTGGTTATAGTTTTTTCCTGGCAATCAGTCCTTCTTATTGGGGAAAAAGGACCAAATGTGTTATAGGTACTTAATATCAGAGCAATCAATTTTTGAAAAAAATGTAGTTACTGCTGTGTCAGTTGAGAACTTTGCAATATGAAACAAGTGTCTGTTGAATTGATAAGACAAAAAATCACTATGTTAGAGAAATTAACAGATTCAACATTCAAAGAAAGCAATTATCAGTTACACTGATCATTGACATGATATAAGGGGGAGGGATGGTAAATCCTAAGGTGGGACTGGCCTCCTTATGAGTGGTGTGAGGATATTTCCATGAGGTTTGAGTTAATCTAAGTTCCAGTCAGTTTGTCAATTTGCTTCATGTGTAATCTTAAACAAGTTATGTTCTTTAACCTCTGTTTTATTCTCTGATAGCATAACTCTACTTAATGAGTATTAAAAATTAAGAGTAAGATTCATATTTCCTGAATCACTCCCTCTAAGTCTACTCTATTTCTAAAAATTGAGTTATCTTCTCAGTACAGAAGGTCCAGAGACTTTGTTACTTAACTATAATACAAAAAAGTATTAATCATCAGATGATTAATGGAGTACAGTATGATGTATGGAGTGCAATAGATGAGTAAGGATATATTTTTTGTGGTCATATCTAAACCATTAACATCAAATGGCAAACTGGATAACATGGTACTATAGAGAGTACTTTCCCCCTAGAACAACTTCAAAAAACTTATAGTTGCTCAAAGAAAGATCCAGAAGTTCCCTGACAGAGTCTCAAGACTTTACCAAGGAGGGGAGCTTGTACTTAGGCTGGTGGCTTGCTGGATGGAGGAAGGACAGAGAAGCATGATGGGGAAAGTAGACACACAGTTGGTAGAGCAGACTGGGGTTATCCACAGCCTTAAGAGGCATGTTGGGGGCATGGTGAATTTTGCAGGAGAGATTTTATGGGAAAGGATGTAGTCACAGGTAGGAGCATGTCTGCTTCGGTCTCTGGGAGTTCTGTGGTTGATTATGGCAAGAAATGTTCCCCTCATCTTCATCCAGGAGGTAAGAAAACAAAAACAAAGCAAAATGATTTTGAACAATTTCTGGAACAATGAAGAAGTCATAGAAAAGTCAAAACATATATAAGACTACTAAAAATGGAGACAAGCTACCAGATCCTATGAGATGTTCTAAAAGTAGTACAATAAGAGGAGTTCCTAGCATACAGTTCCTAAAAATACTCAAGAAAAATCTCAAACTTTAACTCTACAGCTGGAGGAACTAGAAAAAACAAATCCTAAAATTGGTAGATGTAAGGAAAAACAGGAATTAGAGCAGGAATAAATGAGACAAAACATAAAGACAAATAAATCAGTGAAAGCAAGAACTGTTCTTTTAAAAAAAGTAACAAGTCCTCATTCAGGCTTAATAAGAAAGAAAACCCAAATAGATTCAGAAATGAAAGAGACAAATGACCACAGATTCTGCAGAAATACAGTGGGTTACAAGAACCCATTATGAATGTCTCAATACAAACTGGACACCTACTAGAGAATGACAAATGTTTAGATGTTTACAATTTCCAAATTTGAACCAGGATGAAGCAGACAGCTTCTACTGTCCAAGCACAAGCACAGGGCTTGAAAGAGTAATAAAACATCTTAAGAACAAAAAAACCATAATGAGATGACTTAGCCAGTGAATTTCCAAAGAGGACCTAATACATATCTTACTCAAACTCTTAAAAAAAAAAATCAAAGTGGGTGGAAAGTTCCTTCATATAGTCTCTGCAGCCAACATTACTCTGATCCCCAAGGCCAAACAAGGACAATACAAAAAACACAACACAAAACACATTGACACGCTTGATGAACATAGATGCAAAAGCCTAGCAAACCTAAGCCAGCAACATATTAAGAGAATCATCTACCATAATTCAAATAGGTTTCATCTGAGGGAAGCAAGGTTGGTTCAACATACACAGATCAATCAATGTCATTCACCAGATCAACAAAATGGAAGGAAAAAACCATATTACCATTTTAATAGATGCTAAACATGCACTCAAGAGGATACAACATCAATTTATGATAAAAATTCTCAATAATGTGAGTAAAATGAAATTTACCTAAGTGTAATAAAGCTCATACTTAATAGTCTCACAGCCAATATCTCAATAGTGAAATTACTCAATAGTGAAAAACTGAAAACATTTTCCACTAAGATCAGGAGCAATGATGTCAACTGTCACCATTATTTTTCAACATATTATTGGAAGTCCTAGTCAGAACAGTCAATAAAAGACATAAAAGAAATAATAAATAAATAACAGTTAAGTGCAAGATACAAAATCAATACACAAAAATCAATTAAATTTCTATAAGCAAACAATGTATATTCTTTTATGAGAAAAGGAAATTAAAAAATTCTCATTTCCAGTTTATCAAAAACAATGAAATACCTGGGAGTAAGCTTGACAACCAAGACAAAGGGTTTATGATTTGAAAGCTCTAAGACTTTATTAAAGGATATAAAAAAACCAGAAAGAAATGGAAATAATAAATATTCACATTTATTAGTTTTATTACTTTTTTTCCTCAGGCTGTTCAAAAAGAGTTTGTCATTCATTAGTATTAAATTGAACATTTTTCTTATGGAAGTCAGCATATGCATTTCATTTTATTCCCATTTGTTCATTTTTAATAGCAGGTCTACCACACTATTTTAGGCTGAGGTTCTTAAGGTTGAAGAGGCTGCTGCCTCTTTCTGTCATAAATTTTCCTTATGTAGGTGATATTAGCCACTGATGTTAAAAATAGGTGGAGTGTGAAGTAGGGAGAAGCGTATATTAGAGCAATCAGCAAGACACAGCTCTTCTGAGGCAATGTGTGCAAGTGACAGGCACCGTACAATCATACAATCATACTCACTCCATTTCCGAGTTAAGACAGTCTTAAAATCAGAAAAGTAATTTGATTAAATGGGACCATAAAAATAGATCTGAAAAGTTAAATTTCATTAGTTAGTAATTTTTATAAACAATAACAAGAACAATTCTACACACTCCCAGTTGTATTTTTTTATGAGAAATTGAGAACTAATTCTATAAAAAATAAACCAATTTTTAGGTCTGCATACACCTCCATTAATTATAGTGAAATAGATGTGCTAAGTGCACTGAGTTTGCTAACACACTGAACTTCCTTAGTACTGAGTTTAATAAGAGAAAGTGCTCAATTTTATACGAATGAATGCTGACTTCCTCCTTTCTGACAGACTGAGAAACTTGTCTCTGCTACTGTGAAGCTCATTGATTCTGTCTTCAAAGGCTTTGAAAACAATTGTAGAAATATTTTGCTTGTGAAGAAGACAATGCAGATGACTATTAGGATTAAAAAAAAAACAACTCTGATTCATGTTCTTTTAAAAAGAGGTACACGTTAGAGCCTGCTTCCCACTCTCAACAAATAATTGGCTGACCCTGTTTTTCTTGTCTTAATATGCTTACCTCTGCAGAGCATTCCAGAATTTGTATGATTGGAAAGATTGTTCAGCCAAGGGATTTAATTAAAGAAAGAACAAAGCTCACAGTCAGCAATACAAGAGCCACTGAGTCGTAATATTGTCTTAATGTGAATAACGCTTGTGTTTGGACTTGGGGGTCTTTCTCATGACTGCCCATAAGTAGAGGTAGTAAGTCAAGCTGATGATTGACTTTTAGGTTTATACACAAAACCCAGTAGATGGTTCCATCTCTTTATATTTTTTTCACAGGATACAAGTCAGCTGCTTAGAGAGAAAAACATGTTATTTCCTTGAATGAAGTTTTTAGTTACTCTTGGCACCTTCGAGCCTCATCTCTGCTCTTCATGTCCCCCTCTCTCTTCCTCTCCCCCTCCAACTCCCCCCTCTCAACTGTGTGGCTCCTGATGGAAGATAGGAAGAGTTCTTTACTTGTCCCTACCCTCTGCTTTTAGAGGATACCTTGAGTATTTGCCAAAACTATCCTTTCTTTGAGCATCCAGCAGAATCCTCTGTTAAACATTTTCAGAACATGTTGTGTGGCTCCTTCCTTTGCCCACTGAATCAGTAACTGTGACTAAGCATGTTAAACATGTAGGTGTTTTTTTTTTTTGGGAGGAGGGAGAGTCTCCAGATGATTCTTATGTATGTCAAAAATGAAGACCCTCTAGGCTGGGCATGGTGGCTCATGCCTGTAAACTTCAGCCTA
>PVHY01006660.1:0-72865 GCA_004024945.1 Uropsilus gracilis
AGGAGCAGGTCCCCAGCTTGCTCCCTCGCATTCTTCACGTGGCTATGCAAACGAGAGGGTGCCAGGCACTGCACAGACAATGACTGTCCTGTGTGCCTGCCCAAGGCGTGGGCCCTGGTATGGCCTGCAGCTCCGGCCACCCTGCAGCTGGGGGCCAGCCTGCCCTCCAAGGGGTCAGGAGTGGGTGCTGTTTGGCCTGCAGTTCTGAACAGGGCCCCCACCCCTGCGGTCCTCTGAGCTGGGAAGCCCAGGCCATGTGGACCTGTGTACGCAGACGTGCTTCCTGGTGTGGCCTGAGGATCCCCCAGAACAAATGAGGCCTAAAATGGTTGCAGGGGAGTCAGCCCTGAGTCCAGACCCCTCTCCTGCCACACACAGTGCTCCCCTAGGTGAGAGGATGTTGCAAGAGACCAGGTGGGGACTCCAGGTGTGCCATGGATGCCCCTCCTATGGATTAGCCGCTGGCCCTCAGGGCAGTGTGCAAGAAGGAGAGGAGGCAGGCTGAGCTGACCCACTGCCCCAGGAGGGTGTCTTCCCGCTCAGATGCCTGGGGAGAGCCACGCTTCACAAGCCTGGCTATGGCCCCTTTTTCTGCTGTCTGCGGGGACTCTTGCTGTTGGGAGGATCCAGGACTCAGTCTGGTCTCCGGCAGCACTGGGTCAGAGCTCTGGGCCTCAGCTCTTCGAGGCGACATGGAGACCGAGTGTCGGAGCCACGGTGGCTTCCAAGATTGAGGACGGCAGCCTTCCATTGACTGAAGAGGGGAAGTGACCACTTAGGGTCACACAGTTGCTCCCAGGACCAAAGTGTTGGGGCTCTGAGGCCTGAGAAGCATCAGGATACCTCTATGTACCTCTATTCTGAACACCCAGAGCCCCTCACCCTGGGCGTCCAGGGCTCCCCACCCTGGAGGCCTGGGACCACTTTATGATCAAGATGACGCACATATCCCTCTGCAACTCTTCTGTTTCTCCCTCCTTACTTGAGGTTTTGGTCTGTTCTACCCAAGGACCTGCTCCTACTTGAGATGGCCTTGCCTTTCCACCAATCCAAAGCCTTTTGGAGTTCAGATCCTACTTTGGAGTGAAATTCCCTAACCTGGCACAGCTTGGCCACCCCCAGCCTCCCAGCACCCCTGGGACCCCACAGCCCAGTGGCTCCCAGGCATGCAGGGAGGGTGCAGGCTAAGAGCAAACTGGAAACTGCCCTGGGGTGTGACACTTTGCTGTTTAAAAGGCGCTTTCACATGGCAGGGAGCTTAGGGCTGTCGCCTTACTGAAAGGCTGTGTGACACTAGCTAGTGTCTAAGCCTCTCTGGGCCTGGTTCCTCGACTGAAAAATAGGGAGAATATCTGTCAGGTTCATGAGAGAGCATGTCCAAGTGAGGTATGCTTTTGGAAAGCATTGTCCGTCTGAGGAAATGGGGTTAATGAGAACTCTGTTCCGAAAAGACTCTTTTTTCTGGGTACCCACCCCCATCCCTATATCCTCTCATCTATCTTGGGGAACAGGGGATGGACTACCTGTGGCCAAAGACTCATTGCCACCTGCACTTGGCAGTGCCTGGTGGACAGCTGCTGTAGACAGGTGGACCACTGTTGTGAGTTTTGATGATTTGTCTCATGTCACCTACACTTTGCTACTTCCTCATTACATCTTTGTAACATTTCCTTGCTGGGGCATATAAGGGGCTTCACAACTTCATTAAAGCTGAACCTAGACACGCTTCTCAGGATCCCCATTCTGTGGGCTGGCCTCACAGATCACTATCAGTCTCTTCCATCTCATTTCTTCTTCATTCCACACGCAACTCCTAACACAAGACATCATCCCTCCTGGTCCTCCATCTAGTTGTCCTGCTGGTCCCCACTGTTCCCCAGCTCCCCCATTGCTTTCAGCCAGGCTTAGTCTCCCGACTCATCTCTGTCTGCCCGACTCATCTCTGTCTGCCTGGGCCAAGGTCTGCTGGTCTCAAACGCCACCATGTGCTGACTCCCTTCCCCCCTGCTACCCTCCAGGCTCATCCATCAGGTCTTTGCACCTGGGGGAGCTAAGGCTCCTTGGGCATATCATGTGCAAACCACACTCCTGGTTCTGAGCACCTCTCTCCTGCAGCCTCCCTGCAAGAGAAGAGGGCGGCGCCGCTGCACCAAGGGCTTGAGCTGGGTAGTCCTTACTTGAGGCTCCTTTTTCTCACAGCCCGCCCCCCCAGCTGCTCCTGTTGGTCTATGGTAAAGCTAGCTCCTGATGGCACTTCTCGCTTCCCTCTGTGCTCGCTCTTGCCCATGCCACCCAGGCCACTGTGGCTCCAGTCCCAGCAGCCTCTTCTCCACATTCTCCACTTTGATGTGGGAGTGCCCCCTGCTCAAAACCCTCCTGCCTCCCTGAGTCAGAGTTCAGGTGCTCACAGAGGCCCACGCCTGCAGCTGATCGCATTGGTTGTTGTCGGGTCTTCTCTGTGTAGCCACGGCAGCCTCCTCGCCATTCCTTGCTCAGGGCCTGCCTGCCAGCTTTCCTGCCTCCAAGGATCATACACATGCACATGCATGTCTGTTAGAGCTCCCTCATCTAATATAAGTGCGGTGAGGGTGGGGACCTGCTCCCATGCCCTCAGGACCAGGCACTGAGCTGGTGCTTGGTAAGTACTGGGATGAATGGGTACTCCGAGTGCAGATTCCCCAAGCCCGCTGCCCCACAGCATCTACGGCCCAGGAGGAGAGAAGGGTTTGTTTCCAGAGACCCCTCTCAGCCAGGGGTGTGTCACCTGCACACACAGGTCTGAGGCCCGGGGTCCCTGCGGGCAGACAGCAGAGAAGGATGCATGCGGCCACCCGGGGCAGTGTGCCAGAACCCTGCTGACCCTGCTCCCCACCAGAGACGGATTGATCATAATACTCACCATTCATCCAGAGCCATCCGGCTCACAAAGTGCTGCCATGTCCAGCACTGCCTAGGCCAGAGCTGCCCGGAAGTGGGCAGTGCCAAGATTACGGTGCCCGTTGCACAGATGACAGCCTCCAGGTCCCCAAGGCTAACCGTCTGGCCTGAGGCAGCACAGGAAGTGGCTGATCCAGGGACTGGACCAGGTCCCCCGGCTCCTGTGGCCACTGCACCCTGCCCACAGCTGGTTTATCAAGTGAGGCCTCTGGTGTGGTCGGGCATGTTTCTACTCTCCGAACAAACCACCAAGTAAAAAAAACATGAATCATTTATTCTTTGGTTATCTACAGACACTTAAATACTGTGTTGCGGCCACGTGCCTGCCTAGGCCTGAGTCCCCGGCTAGGTCCCGAGGGAAGCAGGCGTCCTGCCATGTCCGCTCCAAGAGCGGTAGCACCGTGCAGACCGACTGACGGCTGTGAGCAGGTCCCCAGCCGGGTGCAGCGAGCTCCCCAGTGCGCCGCAGCCCCCAGGGGGCAGGAAGTCCAGCTGGTGTGATAGAGTTCCTCAAGGCGGGTATGGCAACCCAGCCAGGTGTGGGCTGGACACTGTCAGAGCTCCTCCTTGCGACTCAACTCGCTGCCAGAGAGAGGTGCCTCTGCAGGTTGGAGGGGGGCCTGCTGTGCCTCCTGGGGAAGGTCCACCTCTTCTGGGCTGAAGAGCATCTTCACCAGGTCGTCCGCCTGCACTCTGTCCTGCAAGTACAAACCCCTGCCAGTCAGAGAAGCCCCTGGAGCATGTGCTCACCAGCTCTTGGATGCCACCTGCTACCGAACAAGAGGGCTCTTTCTCAATGGCCGCTGAGCTCATGCCTCTCGGTAGGTCCTCCTCTCTGGGCAAGAGCAGCTGCCGTGGTGCCCGGTGAGGATCATCTTCTTCTTGGTTGGCCAGGAAGAATGGTCAGGGAGGACGAGGCAGTGTGACCAGTCACATGGGGAGGAGTCTCTGGACTCCCAGGTCCAGTGTGTCTGGGCCATGGGGCCAGGGGAAAAGGCAGGCCGAGGGCCGTGGTGAAAAGACCACAGCAGCCTCCGCAGTTCTCACCCGCTCGCTGTGCCGGGCGTCCAGCGTGAACCACAGGGCGATGGCACAGCGCTGCCCCCTGGTGACGGCCTTCACACCATGCGGGTTTTCAGTGCCTGAAGAGAAGCCCACAGTCCTGCCACACTGGGGCTGCACCTCCGCCTACAGGGAGCAAAAGGAGCACACAGGACAGGTGCTGGAGCCCGCCACAGGACAGAGCTGAGGGCAGCAGGGGCCAGGGCTGGGGTGGCTCTGCTGCCTGGCTCCCAAAGACCAGAGCCACAGAGAACGGGCGACTGGTCAGAGGACCACCGGGCATGGGTCAGAGCCCCATGGCCTGGGGTCAGGGGGTGCGGGTGACTAGCCAATAACTGGCCATTCTGCCCACTGCACCAGGCTGGGTGCTGTCCAGGGGCAAGAAGACAGAGGACACTCACGGTTACAGTCTTGGCGTCTAGTTCCGTGAAGTAGAAGTTTCCTCCGTCGAAGTCTCCATTCAGGTAAAGAATGGCGCTGAGGAAGGCCCAGCGGTCTCAGCACAGGCTTCCCTCCACGCCCCGCCCCCAGAAGCCCCACAGTGCTGGTGTCTGCATCTCTAGTGTTCTCAACCAGCAGCGGGAAGGGGACCTTTCTAGGACCTTCTTTGAAGCCTCACAAACACGACTCCAACTTCCCTGACTCTCCAACTCTCCATCCCGAGATCTGCCAGCCCCTTCTCTGCGGCACGCTTTTGCCAAGCCCAGTCTTCCACTGTCTCCCTCCCTGCACTGCAGCACCAGGCTCCCTGCTGTCTGACTTCCTGTCCAGAAGGGCTTCAGGACTGGACTCTGGAAATAGCTGGACCCAAATGCATGTGTGCATGGAGGCATAGGCTAGGTCAGGGCCCTGGGAGCTCACAGAGCAGGCACCTGTAGTCCCGGAAGGTGTAGGCAGGGGGCTCCTTGATGCAGACGAGTGCCTCGGCATTCAAGATGCAGTTGTCCACATGGACTGGGTGGCTGCTGTCCGTCCTCTCAGCCTGGGTCTCTGGGTCCAAGGTAACATAGGTCAGCACTGGGACATCTCAGGAGCCAGCACAGCTCTCCTGTTGGTGGGGCAGGGGACTGCTACCCAGAATGCATCTGGGTCTATGTCTACCCAACAGGGACTCAGCTATCAGCCCGAGAGGTAGGACAAAGCACAGCTCCTGGCAGGGTGAGCAGGTGCAACAAGCTGGGCTGTGGGGTAGACGTGGGGCTGAAAGGCATAACCCTGGCTTCCCGTCAGAGTGCACAAACAGGAGTCCACAGGGAAGTGAACAAGGATGAGGAGCCAGCAGGTGCAGGAACAGGAGACCCAACCCTCCTGCGGGAGAACAGATGAGGGCAGAGCAAAGGGAGCGGGAGCCTGGGGGTGCAGGTGTATAGAGAACCCTGTGGGATAAGGCTGTGGATGAAACAGGGAGCTTACTGCAAGATGCCCGGCGGACTGAGGGCACCATCCCCTTGGATGCCCCATGCGGGCTGGTGCCCCCATCAGGGCAGGTTCTCTCAGCTGTCTCCACTTGTCCACTTGTCCAGCAGGTCTCCAGATCCTGTGCCCCCACTGCCTGTTTCTCCCTCACTGCTTCTCCCTATTCCCACTGCCCGGTGCCGCATTTAGGCCTTTATCTTCACCTGCTGAGGTCACTGCTGACCAGCTTCCTCTGGCTTTGTTTTTTTTTTTGGACTAGGTCTCACTGTGTTGCCAAGAGTAGTCCTGATCCCATGGACTCAAGCGATCCCCAGCCTCCCAGGTAGCTGGGATTACAGGCACCCACCACCATACCTGGCTGCTTTTTTTGAGACCAGGTCTCACGAAGTTGCCTGGGGTAGTCTCGAACCCGAGAGCTCACGCAATCCCGGGCCTCTTGCCTCCCAGCGCTCGGATTACAGACGCGTGCCACCACACCCAGCTAGCTTCCTCTGGCTTGAGCCACACTTCCAAAACTCTCCGCGTGAAGCAGCACATGCAGCCTGGTAAAGCCAGGCCTCACCAAGCCCTCACTGCCACCTGCCTCTCCCTGGGCCCCTGCTGCTCCTGCCCCCAGCCCTGGCCCCCAGAGGTGCTGACCCACAGAGCCTTATGTCTGAGCCCGATTCTGATAAACTCTAAAACACCCCATGTGCCTGGCATGGGCTCTGCCATGCCACGTGGCACATCAGCGCCACGGACCCTTCTGACAGCTACAGCACAACAGATCCAGCTCCCACACTGGCTGGACCAGACTACTCTTCGGAAATGACAACATTCTTTTATTTATTAATTTATTTATATTTATTTTATTTATTTATTTACTTACTTTACTTACTTACTTACTTATTTGAGACTAGGTCTCACTATTTTTGCCCGTGCAACCAGAGGCTCTTGTTGCCCGGGGTACCACAGACTCAAGCAATCCCCAGCCTCAGCTTCCCAGGTAGCTGGAATTACAGGCGTGTGCCACCATGCCCAGCTATTGTTTTGGAACTAGGTCTCGCTACTGGCCCCAGGCGGGACTCGAACCGCGATCCCTAGCCCCGGCCGTTTCATAGGCTGAAGCTTATACAGGCACAAGCCACCGTGCCCGGCCTGGAAATGACAGCATTCTTAGCTGCTCTACTACCAGCCTGCTTGGTGCCTCCACTCCTTCCCTCACCTGCCTGTCCCCTAGGGCTAGAATGTGCTCCTGTCACCCTGTCCACAATGCCTGTCCACCCACATGCACGCCTTCCTCTGGGAAGTCCTCCCAGTTTACAGAACTGATGGTAGCTTATCTCTCTGACTGGCTGCATGTTGTCTACACAGGTTCCTCGGCTGAGATGAAGGGGCCACATCCTGTCCTGCAAGTGACCTCAGTGTCCAGCAGGGCAAGGCACGGGGTGGACTGAGCACAGGCTGCGCACAGAGGAGGCTCACCTTGGATGGCGGTGCGGCACACCAGGTGGGAGTAGGAGAAGTAGAGGGGTGTGTCCAGGCGGAAGTAAGACTCCATGACGCGCCGCACCTTCTCTGTCACGTTGTAGTACAGGTGGGCACTCTGCAGAGGGACTTTACCTTCCTGGCCCAGCTGCCAAGAACACTGTGGTCAGGTACTCAGAATGCCCCTCTGTGGTCACAGAGACCACAGAGGTACTAGGCCTCACTCCTGCCCCCACCTCATGAGCTGTCTTCGCTCCCAGGCCCTGGACCCAGCCATTCCTCGGGAAGTAAGCCCCCCTGGCCTTGCACCTCAGTCTCACTGCCTGCCTCATTTCACTACACTTGGTCTAACAGCCAGGATCCCAAGTTAATCATTGACCCCCCCATTGTGGTGGCTGGAATGTTAGCAGGCACACCCTCCTTTCCACACACCAGCCCAACTCCTCCCAGGCCCAGCATTCCCCACCTCCACAGCCCAGGAGGTCCATGCTGATTCTACCTTGAGGGCTTTGAAGACAGTCACACCGTAGAACTTTTCGTTGGGGGTGTGTGGGGAGGTCTGACCACGGTAGCCGTCCCCTGACGTCGCTGCTGCCTGCAAGGCAAGAGCAATAGGTGGGGCTGGCACCGTGGCGGGCAGGGGGACCAGCACCTAAGAGCATGGGGGGAGCAGGCTCAGGGAGAACGGTGGCTGCCAGGACCCCCTTACGTTGGTCAGTCTCTGCAGCTCCCGGCACTCGTCGTCAGAGATGACGCCGTCCATCACCACCCTCTGGGAGCCATTCAGGACTTTGGAGTTCATGGTGAGGCTGATGCCATCATAGAGCAGGGGGCCACCTGCAAAGCAACGAGCCCAGCTGAGCCCAGCTGCAGCACTGTACACTCACTGCTCCCAGGCAGCATGGGACAGAACTTCCTGCTGTTCCTTGTTCCAGAGACATCCCCCATCCTGTGCAACCAAAGGCAGGGTGTCCAAAGGACTGAACCCGGAGACAGGAGATGCCAATCTGAGTCCCAGCTTCACTCCCCAGCCGCTGCTGGCTCTTTGCTGCCATAGGCGAGGAAACACCAGTCACACATGTCTGAGCTCAGGCTCCAGAACCATAAAGAACTTGGGTTTGAGCCTGTGCCTTCCACTTACTCACTACATGACCCTGGTAGGTGACTGCACCTCCCTGAGCCGCTCCTCTCAGCAGCTACTTCGTAAGATTGATGGAAAGAACGAGAAGGTAAGTTAGACGTTTAAAACAACACTTTGCACAGGGGAAATGTTCAAACTTCTAGCTGTCACTGTCCCACCTATTATATCCATGAGGCTCCTGCAATCTGCCCACCCTGCTTCTCAGTCAGTGATGAGAAGCAAGAATCAGAGCAAAAACCTTAAAAACAGAGGAATGCCGGCCAAACTCTTCTCACATGCTAATCTTGTTAAATGAACCACTGCTGAGATTGTTCACAGGTGATAAGGTGATGGGAGAACCTTGGGGCAGACAATGATGTAATACACACACGTATGTGCAATCAATTAAAAAAAAAACACACATAAAACAACAACAACAACAAAACCGAACCACTGTAAATGCAGAACAAAGACCAACATTTTCTCCTGGTTCTCATAATGTCTCTGTGTCAAGGACATTGTGGAGACCAGGTTCTACCCCCTCTATAGTGCCAGGCACTGTGCTGGACAGGGGAGGGACAGCATGTGTTTGTGAGAGCACCAATGAGTGCCTCAGAAACTCAAAAGAGGAAGAGGATCATAACTGGCTGGGAGCTCAAGAAAGGCTTCCTCATGGACAGAGATGATGGCAAGTAAATGAGGGAGGGACAGGCATGAATGCAGATGTGTGGGCAGACAGAGGCTCAAGGACAGGAGCAGCCCAGAGTAGACAGGAGATGGCATGAGCAGGGAGGGAAGACTGGATTCTGTGGCTAATGGGGCAGGCAGAGCGGGTCTCAGCCCCTGGCCGAGGCAGCGAGGAGGAAGGGGCAAGGATGTCCACTCTGAAAGTGGAAGGCCAAGCAGTGCAGCTAGGTGCCGGCTGAAGCAGGAAAAGACAAAGGGTGAGGAGAAAGAGAAGCTGCAGAGTCACGATGGGCAGGTGGACTGGAGGGACCAGGTACATGGCAGAGAAGACCTGAGATGCTGCAGCCACTGGTGGCAGGATTACGACGGGAGCTGGGAGAGAGCAGTTCGGAAGTGGGGAGACACAAGTTTGGTCTACAAATACTCGAACTACGCTAGCATCACTGCGACACAGGAGTCTTATCTTAACCAAAGGCCAACTCCCTGCTCTTCCCAGGTGGAAGGCCTGCTGTTGGCAAATTAGGAAGGACAGAGAGATGAGCTAACCACCGGACATGTGGGGCTCCACTTCCGAAGCCGGCTCGCCCTGAGCGTGGTGCTGGGCCGCAGGCAGGCCCTGCGGCCTGTCCTCTCACCTTCCCGGGTCAGCCTGCTCACGTCCAGCGACTCCTTGGTCTTCTCTTCCACAAGGGTCTCGATCTCCTTCATGAGGTTTCCGATCTCCTGGGAGATGCGGACGGCCGTTTCCCGTTCTGACCTGTGAGCACAGCTGTGCTGAAGACTGGATCCGGGCCAGGGCTGGCTCCCGCCCCGACTTCCCAGCCTGGACCTGCCCAGCCCTTGCCAGGAGGTCGCATCTGCCTGGGCCCAGAAAGCCTCAAGTGCGTCATCAGACCGATCCAAGCATGCAGTTTCTTCAAGGCCCTCACTTCTGTTTCTCTTGCAATCTCTTGGGAATCACCTCCGCTGGAGTCCATGAATCCTGAGAGCAGGCCAGGAAAAGAGAAACACACAGGGTGATCGGTTTAATCTCCCAGGTTTCAACAGTGTCTACAGGAACTACAGGAGGAGCCACCTTATCACCTCCTCCTCTCAGGAGGTAAGGTGAGAGGCCTCTGCTTGGAAGTCACCTCTGGCTACCCCAACTCCCCTTGCTTTTTCGTCCACGGGGCTCACAGACCCCAGGTTTAGCGCAACACCGTAAAGGCTTGTAGGGTAAAGGAGGTTTTTTTTGTTTTTTTTTTTTGTTTTTGAGACTAGGTCTGGCTATTTTTGCCCGTGGAACCTCAGGCTCTCGTTGCCCAGGGTACCACGAACTCAAGCAATCCCCAGCCTCAGCTTCCCAGGTAGCTGGGATTACAGGCATGTGCCACCACACCCAGCTATTTTTTTGGAACTAGGTCTCGCTGCGGGACTCGAACCGCGATCCCTAGCCCCAGCCGCTTCTTAGGCTGAAGCTTACAGGCACGAGCCACCGTGCCCAGCTGGTAGGGTAAAGGAGTTAATCAGGCTTTTTATAACATTAGCCTGTGACTACCACCAGTGGCGTTGGCCGTGTTAATGCAGAAGTTTGGCCGCCACTGAGGGCTGGGAGGAGGCCACCTAAGAGCACTGTGCCCACCTGTACTACAATGCGGCAGAGAGGGCGCGGTCTGTCATGCTGTCCTACTTCCGCCTGGACATCCTCCTCTATTTCCACCTGGTGTGCCTCGTGGGCAGCAAAGGTGGACTTCCTTCATGTGCAGCCTGTGCACCCCTGAGCCCCAAGAGCACAGGCGTGTGCATGTGTAAGTGGGCACACCTGAACCCAGCAGCAGGGCTAAAAGCCAGGGCACTAGCAGTGGGGCTACTATTACTGCCACTACAGCCACAAAGGAGGAGGCAGGGAGCCAGAGAAAGAACGAAAGATTTGAGGGGGAGGCCGGGTGTGGTGACGTGCACCTCTAATCCAAGTGCTGGGAGGCAAGAGGTCAGTGAACCCTTGAGTTTATGGGTTCGAGACTACCCCAGGCAACATAGCGAGACCTGGTCTTAAAAAAGCAGCCAGCCGTGGTGGCAGGTGCCTGTAACTCCAGCTATCTGGGAGGCTGAGACTAGGAATTGGTTGAGTCCGTGGGATCGGGACTACCCAGGGAAACACAGCGAAACCTAGTCTCAAAAAAAAAAAAAGACTTGAGGGGGGCTGGGAGCCTCAGCTTCCTGCCTGCCTGCCTATATCTCAGCCCCTCTACCCTGCCTGGCCTGCCTACTTTCCATACAACAGGCCCAGCCGCCCTGCCTGGTGTGCACATGTATCGGGTTCCCTGAGAACATGAAAAGCTGTAAAACCCACCGAGGGCTCCAGTGTTCCCTTTAACCATCTGCCCAAATCAAGAGAGAACCCGCCCTGAGGATGGCCTGCTTGTCCTACAGCTTTCACCTCCAGTCACACAGTGTACCACTCACCCCATCACTTGCTCCCCGCACTGGTCCCACCCCAGCTCCTGCACCCTCACTCACCGGATCAACAAAGGGAATTCCAAAAACATCATGAGCGAAGAAAAGCAGCTCTTTCTCCAGCAGGCTTCGCTGTCGGTATTCCAGGGCATTCTAGGGGAAGAGAAGAAAGCCCAGACTCAGCCCTGCCCCTGAACTCTCAGGAGGCCTCGCATTCTGCCCTCTGTCCCCACCATTACCGGGTGCCTGTTCCTCAGTTTGGAACAAAGTCTCACGTGTTCAAGCATTCTCCTTGCCTGGCACAGCAGGACCTGTAAGGCTGGCGTGACTTGGTTTCCCTTCAAGGGACAAGCATCCCCCCCAATTAATCTCTCAGATGGAACATCTGGTGGTCCCCAGGGGATGTGGAGATAAAGCCTCCAAAGAAAGATTCCTTCTACAGGACTTCAGTACTCAGGAAGGAAGCTCAGGTGCTAGGCAACCCACTCACGGGATCTCTAGAGCCACCTTTATGGTTGACCACTTATCTTATAGACTAAGACACTGAGGGTTGGGGGGACTGGAGCTTCAAGTGGCACTACAGAACACACAGGGCAGGGACCCGGTCCCATCCTAGGCCTTTCTGATTCTAAAGCCTACAGGCTTTTTGCCAGCAAGTCCAGCCTCCCTCAGACTCCACACAGCATACTGCCCAACCCCAGAGCTGAGCCGCATTCCAGCAGCTGCTCCCACTGTCCAGTTTGTGATCACTGGGGGGCTTACCATCAGGGAAACTAAGTACCTTTCGGGGTCACATCTTTCCCCAGATGCCCTGCTAGCCTCCAAGCAGCAGAAGACGGAAGCAGAAGAAAGAGAAGACATCGTCAGTGGAAGGGAAAGGCAATGGGAGGAAGGATATGTTAAAGCAGCTAATGAGCCTAAAGAACTGACATTTGCCTGAGAGAGAGATGAAGGTTTCTCCAGAGGAGTTTAAGTGATGGACTCCCTTCACCCGATGCTATACACCCAGCTAAGCAGGGTGTCTCACTAAGCCTCCAGCAGCTCTTTGAGGCTGTGATGGAGCAAATCCTACTTCTACCACTTATCCATTCAACACTGATTTAGGAAGCATCAGCATGGAGCAGTGTAGGGGGACATATTATATTAATGAAAATACATTATCGGAATTTTTCATACCCTCTGACATTAACTTCCATGACTGGCACCTGTGGTACTGTGCCCACCATAAGTGTACACACCTGGCCCAGTGGGTGTGTGCATGCGTAAGTGGGCACACCTGGACCTGGAAGGTGAGGTTAAAAGGGTGGCAACAGCCTGGGGGAGAGAGAATGCCAGGGAAAAAACGTGAAGATTCGTGGGGGCGGGGGGGCTGGGAGGTTCAGTTGCCTGCTTGCCCACCTCATAGTCAGGAACTACAGCAGAACTGGAATAACAGGGAAACAGACCCCGGTCCCCACTGCCACCCCAAGACCCCTGTGCAAGCAAACTCGTCAAACAAGATGGCTCATTTGGTCCCGACAAGGCTCAACAATGTTAATTTCTTTCCAGAAGGGGATTTCTTTCTTGAAAGGTAGGTTGATCACATGGGTGTTTTTCTTCTCTTCCCCAGACTCACCAACATGACGGTAAAAGGATGCTAATCCCACAAGGCAGAGAGACCTGGAGAAAAGCCATCCTAGGTGGTCTCCCTCTAGTGGCCAGAGAGGACAACTTCAGGTAGCCCCTGTGCACACGACTGGGGGACAGCAAGGGGATTACTCCTGCTGCAGACTCAGGTATATAGCTAGAAGGACCTCAGCTTTTTTCTTCAGAGTAGGCTGGTGACCCTACCACACTGGCGTGTTATGAGAACTGAATGGAAGAAAAATTAGGAAAGGCTTCTATAAAATATAAAGTGCCACACACACTAGAAGGGGTGGTGAAGTTCACTGTGTCACAACCAGTCTGATACTACATGAAAGCCACCTCCTCCTCACAAGGAACAGAGGGACAATGAACCACGCTGGCCTGGGGACAGATCTACCACACAAATGGGAGCTTGAAAAGATACTCGTACCCCATGTTTATCACAGTATCATTCCACAACAACTAAGATATGGAAACAATCTGAGTACTTCAGTGGACCAATGGATAAGGAAAACATGGCATCTCTATACAGTGAAGTATTATTCAGTCATAAAAAAGAACAACATGTAGCAAAAGTCATTTGCAACAACATGGATGGAAGCTGGGTATTACAGTAAGTATTCAGGCAGGAAATGGCAAGCAGTGTAAGGCTTCTTTACAAGTGTAATCTAAACCCCAATCGCCAGTTCAAAGGACAGTCTGGGGTGTGTCAGAGGCAGGTAAGAGAGGATACATAAAATAAGGGAGGGAGCCGGGTATGGTGGCTCATGCCTGTAAGCTTCAGCCTATGAAGCGGCAGGGGCTAGGGATTGCGGTTCGAGTCCTGCCTGGGGCCTGTAGTGAGACCTAGTTCCAAAAAAACAGCTGGGCGTGGTGGCGTGCGCCTGTAATCCCAGCTACCTGGGAAGCTGAGGCTGGGGATTGATTGCTTGAGTCTGTGGTACCCCCGGCAATGAGAGCCTGTGGTTCCACAGGCAAAAATAGTGAGACCTAGTCTCAAAAAAAAAAAAAAAAAAAGAGGGAGGGGTCAAAAGGTATAAACTTCAATTATTAAACAAGTTGTAAGGATGTAATATTCAGCATGGTGACAACAGTTAATACGGCTGTATTAAAATATTTAAATAAAAATCTTCAATAAGCCGGGTGCAGTGGCATACACCTGTAATCCCAGCTACTTGGGAGGCTGAGGCTAGGAATCACTTGAGTCTGTGGGTTCGGGACTACCCCAGGCAACACAGCAAGGCCTAGTCTCCCTTCCAAGTACTAACCAGCCCGACCCTGCTTAGCTTCCGCGATCAGACAAGATTGGGCACATTCAGGGTAGTATGGCTGTAGACACAAGGCCTAGTCTCAAAAAGAAAATAGTAAGTTGCAATAAAACTGCATATGAGAAAGTTAAGAGAGCAAATCTTGAAAGTTCTCATCGCAAGAAAAAAGGGTTAACTGTGGTGATGGATAGTATTAACCAGATTTACTGTGGTGACTGTTTTACAACATATACACACAGCAAATCATTACATGAGCTACTGTGACATCAGAAATCTACATCCAGCCATTCAGGTGACAAAATCCATTTCTCATATCTATTAGGTCTTTCTTCATGGTTCCTGGCTCACAGCTCCTGAAAGCCTTGGGACTTTCAGGCTACCATTGATAGTGAGAAAGGAGTCATTTGCAAAGTGAGTGAGGGGACTTCTTAAGGATGGGCACTGGCTGACAATGAAGCTAACCCCACTGCTGGGGGGGTCTGGAATTGCCTATATATCCCAGGAGGGGGAGGGGCTGGAGATTTGAGTCCAATGCCAATGGCTGATGATTTAATCAGCCAAGCCTAGGTAATGAAGCCTCCATTAAAAACCCCATAGGCAAGCTTCAGAGAGCTTCCAGGAGTGACCATGTAGAAGTTTAGGGAGAAAGGCGAGCATGGGGGGAATGGAAGCTCTGCTCTTTGCCCATATTTTCTCTTATGTATCTCTTCTAATGGGCTGTTTCTGAAAAATATCCTTTGCAAGAGTCAGTGATCTAGAGAGTACACATTTTCCTGGGTTCTGGGAAACTTCAAACCAATTTGTCCTTCTGAGGAGGGTCTAAGAGTTCTGGGAAACTACAATTTATAGCAGGCTGGTAAAAGGCCCACGTAACCACCTGCACTGGCTGGCATGGGATAGAGGGTGGTTTGGGGAGACTGGGTCCTCAGCCTATAGGATCTGAGGCCATTTCTGCAGAGACATGTCACGATGGAGCTGGATTCCCACACCTGCTGGAGTGTAAGAATGACTTGTGGTTCGGGGAGAACTCCACACACCCACACTGGAATCATGTCCAGGAGCCCTAAACAACCTGATGTCAGTATTATGCTACATGTCAGTCCTGCCTCAACAGAAACATATTTACATAAATAAAAGGTCTGCATGGAAGAAAAAAAAAGGATCTAGGGTTTGTGCAAGGCACACACAAATAGCAAGGTTAGCAGTTAAAAACAGAACCTTTCTTGTTTTATTTATTTATTTATTTATTTATTTATTTATTTGAGACTAGGTCTTGCTATTTTTGCCTGTGGAACCACAGGCTCTCGTTGCCTGGGGTACCACAGACTCAAGCAATCCCCAGCCTCAGCTTCCCAGGTAGCTGGGATGACAGGTGCGCACCACCACGCCCAGCTATTTTTTTTGGAACTAGGTCTCGCTGCGGGCCCCAGTCAGGACTCGAACCGTGATCCCTAGCCCCAGCCGCTTCATAGGCTGAAGCTTACAAGCACGAGCCACCGTGCCCGGCCTACCTTCCTTGTTTTTAATGTCAAAACTAACATCCTTCACTGCAGGGAACTGAGAAAACATAAATGAGCAAAACACAAGAATCATCCCTCATTTTGCAACCAGAAAAAGCCATTGTTCATTTTGGTCATGATTACACAGATTTCCCCCCTTATTCTGGAGATGGGACTAATGCTGAAAGAGTAAGAGCTCACAGGAGAGAAGGGGGACAAGGAGTAAAATGGGGAGACGGAAAACTGAAGAGTGAATAAAAACGAGTATGAAGCAAAAACGATAACTTTGGCCCCAATGATACCAAGTCTCCAAGCAGGGAATACCAGACAGGGGAGAGAACATGCCCACTTGGTTGCCCTGCTTCTCTCTGCTGACTCAGAGAACAGACATCTGGGCCCAGATCCTGCCAATTAAGGCCCTGGCACCTTCCCCAGGCTTCGTGAGTGCCCCAATTCACTGAGTGCCGAGCCAAGTCGGCGCAGGCACCCCTCAGGGTGCGCCAGTTCCCCCTGAAGCCCCCACCCTTCTGCCCTCTGGGCTGTGTTCAGCTGGCAGCTGCCCTGACTACCAGGCGTCTCACCTCCCGGGGGCCAATGGACTGGGCTTGGTCTTCTCCCAGTATGGCTGTGTAGTAGGCCAGGTTCTGGTTCATCACCTCATCGTTGGGGAAGAAGAGGAGATAGGTCTTGGCACATTCAATAGCCTGTGTGTAATTCCCAGCTGCAAAGGGGGGAAGAGACTGAGAAGAAAGGGTCCGAGCCAGGGCACCAGGAACCACAGTGGCTCCAGCACTGCTGGAGACGTCTGCCACACACCAGCATGGTCTGATTTGGGGGGAGGAGTGATGGGACACCCAGATTTCGGATATTGACTTGAAGTTGCTCAAAGTGCTTAGGGTGGCCTCCTATCAAACTGGAAAAGCTCAGAACCCCTGTGTGCCCACATCTTGAGTAATTCACAAGTAATTCAAAATTGGCCTTGATGTCAGGTCCATTTCAGGAATATTCCCACTAGCTTTTTTTCCCTAAGGACCGTTGGAAGGTGGAGGGTGATGATAACAGCAGACTGCCTCTCTGGCAGGCAGTCCTTCACATGTGTTAGTCTCCTCCACTCGGTTATAAGCTTGTACACTCCTGAAGAGGCTGCATGCTCAGCACACAGAGCTCAGTAATCGTAAAAGCAAACCTGTTGCTTTTCTGGGTCTCGATAGCCCCACTGTCCTGCCCAGGGGTCAGGGAGAATGTCTGGGAAGTTTCTTGGTAGCTGCTTTACACTGCCATCAGGGCATTCCAATGGACAATTAGATTCTAATCAGAATCTAATCAGGAGGGACAGAAGGGATAGGGCCTAGAGCCTCCTAGTTCTCCTGGTAGAGGCAGTGGCTTCCTGGACCAGAGGCTTATAACCAGGCACCCAAGGGATAATCTGGCACAGGGTCTCCTACATTTAGAGAGGGAAGTTGGATGTGCTGAAGTGATGCAGTGGCATGATGGCTGCCTGCCTGGCTTCTGACTGCGAGCTAAAAGCAGCAGGGGCTAGGGAGTGGGTCTTACTGTTGTAGTAGGCGAACTGCAGGTAGTTGTAATGTGATGGGAGGAAGTCTTCAAAGGGCTTCTCTCGACTTGGGTGGGAAGCCAGTTCAGTGACACAGCTCTGCTTACAGCCGAGGACCTGAATGTAATGGTCTGCAAGGAATCAGAGAGGGGTTGACCACAAAGTCCTTCCTCAAGATTCAGAATTCTGGTTGAGATGAACTGGTTCAAGGGGAAGCCATCTGCAGTCAGATGCCCAGGTTTAAGACAAAAGATGTGGCATGGTGCTAGAGCCCAGCCAGGCTTAGAACACCCACCTGAGATGGCCTGGAAGAGGTCAGCGTTGTAGTCCAGGTAGTTGTAGCCATCATAGTCGTAGGGTCCTTCACAGAGCATGCGGCACTCCTCATCGGCCACCCAATACTCTTGTAGCGCCGCCTCCAGGTGGGGCACAGCCTCCTGGGGCTGTTCCTCGGAGTAGAGGTGCACTCCCAATCGGAATTCCTGCTACTGGGAGGAAGGGGTACTCAGTGGCAGGTAGCTGCCTTCTGCTAACTGCATGCCCCTTAGGTCAGAGATGCTGCTGGTGGCTGATAGAGGATGAAGGTCTTTACTGAGCGGTCTTGCTCCTTTTGCAATTTAAAACCACTTTACTCAATCAGAGGAAAGTTATGGGAGTTCACTGTAGCTTTTCTGCACTTTTCTGTATGGCTAAAAGTTTTTTAAATTAAAGCTTAATAAAAAGCGTAACTCCTCAATGCTGGGAGGCGGTGATAGCAATGTTTCCAGTAGCAAGGAGTAACCTGGGCTGCTGCAGGCTTGAGTTTTGCTAGGTGGGGCCTAGTTCCAGTCTCATGGACAAAAGCCATTTTCACTTGTCATAGGATCACTTAGAAAACCAAAAACTCATGGGGAATGTCTTAGATGTGCGCAAGCAGGGAATGTGTTACTTTTAAAAGTCACCCTAAGCCTGCTATGGTGATGCGTGGCTTTAATTCCAAGCCTAGGATGGGAGGCTGAGACTGGGAATCATTTGAGTCTGTGGATTCGAGACCCACCCGGAGCAAATAGCGAGACCTAGTTTCAAAAAAAAAAAAAAAAAAAAAATAGCTGGTTGTGGTGGTGCACGCCTGTAATCCCAGCTACCTGGGAAGCTGAGGCTGGGGATTGCTTGAGTCTGGTGTATCCCAGGCAATAAGAGTCTGCGGGGATTCCCTGGGCAACAAAGTGAGACGTAGCCTCAAAAAAAAAAAAAATTAAGTCACCCTGATGCTGTTTCTGACATTTCTATTTTCAAACTGTTAAAGCACCAGATAGAAGCTCTTTATGAAGATGCTACCCCACTAAGGATGAATCTTTGACAGAACACGGACTATTCCTGCTATACAGACAGAACTAGTAACAGCACTGAGGTATATATCCTGCTACTGAGTGCAGTGAAAACCCTACAGGACCAAATCATGTGACTATTAAGTTAGTACAAATGATGCATCAGGTGAAGTCATTGCAAACTGTGTTTTCAAAGACAATCTGAAGACATGAGAGTAGGCTCACATCCAGTGCTAGTCCAAAAAGGAAATACAACAGACATACACAATGTGACACTGTTACGTTTAACACTTGGATCTAGAAGCCTTGAAATATAAACCAAAATACCAACTACTGGTTTTCTTTTTTAAGACTAGGTCTTGCTATGTTGCCCAGGGTAGTCCCAATGTGGGATCAGATCTGAGTAGTCCAGATCCGGGATAGGATCTGGGATCCCATGGACTCAGGCAACCCCCTACCTCAGCTCCCAGGTAGCTGGGAGGCGAGAATTCTACCACTGACCCACCAATGCCCTGTTGCTCCCAGGTAGCTGGGATTACAGGCGTGCACCACCATGTCCAGCTATTTTTTTGAGACTAGGTCTTGCTACGTTGCCCAGGGTGGGTCTTGAACCTGTAGACTCAAGCAATTCCTAGTCTCGGCCTGTTCTTACACTGGGATTAAAGGCACGTGTCACCATGACCGGCAACTATTGGTTTTCTTAAGGTGGCAGCATTACTGATGATCACCTTCATTCATACTCATCTGCATTTTCTAATGTTATACAATGAAAATATATTATTTCTTTAATCAGAAAGCAAACTCTGTAAATGTCAGTTTCAAGAGCATGGTAGACTGGGGGAGAAAAAAGGGAGAGAGAGATTTTCACCATATGGGGTTTGGCTTCAAGATCCTTGAAGTCGTTCTCCTTCACCCCAGACATGCTCTGGTAATAGTCCAAGTTCTGGCGCATCTCCATGTGCTCAGGGTTGCCCACGAAGAAGGTGTGCGCTGCAGCTACCGCCTTTTCCAACTTGTTTATCTAAGAATGAAGCACAGGGATGTGATTCTTACATGAAACCCTGAAGGTTCCTTTCCAAATATGCAGTTCACAGTAAACAGGAAATCCCAGCCTTCCCCAAGCTTCCATTCAAACAGGGTGCCCTGATCCCTGCCAGGCCCGGAGAGCACACCTACTGAAGCAACTGCATACCAGAAACTAGAAGCCTTGGTAGATGTGTAGCTATTCTCCAATCAGGTTTAGGGGGGGCTCCCCAAATTATAGGAGGCAATGCTTCAACAGAGTAAGCACTCTATCTTAACACAAAGGTCATGTTGCAGGAGACTGAATGCCTAAATGATAAATTCTCAAGATTCAAATGTAGTGATCGAGCTGAATAAAGTCTAAAATTCCAAAGATTTAGAGAACAAGAAAGAACAGTTAACAATTAGACTATGCCCAAGAATTTTTCTAGGAAACAGTTTTGTTTTTTTTTTTTTTGCATAAAATAAAAATGTTTTTTGACACATTTAAGGAAAAGATGGGTGGCTGGAAATTTTTTTTTTTTTTTTTTTTTTTAGAGACTAGGTCTTGCTATGTTGTTCTGAGTAGTCTCGAACCTGTGGACTCAAGTGATTCCTAGCCTCAGCCTCCCAAGTAGCTGGAATTACAGGCGTGCACCACCATGCCCCGTGGGTGGGAATTACAGGTGTGCACCACTGAGCCCAGGGGGTGGCTAAAAATTTCTATGGTCCTATACAAAACCCAGATAGATACAGCATTTCTGGCTCAAAGCCCGGGGCACCTGAGGTTGTAACAAGTGGATACATAGAAAGGTTAGAAGGAAAATGTGCTGCAGGTCAGCACAAAGCTCATAGCAATGCAACACAGCGCAAAGTGACATGTAACTTAAGTAGGTTCTTATGTAGAATCCAAGGGTTGTATGGAGAAGCCAAAACAAACCCTTGATAATCTAATGATTAACTACACTGTCTTTGGTGTCAGACAGACCTGTGATAAGTCTGGGCTTACTCACTTGGTAGGGCTTTGGATAAGTGACTTTGGATAATGTTCACCCACTAAATTCAGTTCCCTAATCTGTCTCCTGGAGAGAGCACTCACTCCTTCCTCGGGCTGTCAGAGAGATTAAACTATATAAACTATATATGCAGCTTCTAACACATAGTCCAAGCACATATTAAGAGCTCAACAAATTAAGTGGAATGACCAGAGGCACAGCACAATCATTTTTATTTCTTCTGAGTAACTAGGAGGGGTGGAGGGGACCTGTACAAGCACAATGTTTGCGCTAATCTAGGGTCCCCAAGAGTCTCTCTGTCTCTGTAGGTGGGAATGAAGGTCTGTTAAACCACTGGTTTAACAGATATACAGCGCCATTCCTCCCTTCCTCCTGCCCGCCCCCCACCCTCCCACCGCAAAATGGGACTAACAATAGTACCTACCTGAGAGCCACAATCTGGGCAAATAAATTGGTAAACACCAAGCACTTAATATAGTGCCTGGAAGTATGTGCTGGCTACTATCATATCACCATCACCATCATCATCATCGTCATCATCATCATGGCCAGCGCCACCACCACACAAGCCAGAGTTCTCCGTATCTATGTGCACACTTGGATTTCGGCAGTCCTGAAAGTACTCATTTTCTGTAGAAACCTAACCGACAGACTGGCCAGAGGGTCCCCCGACAGGGAGGGGCCAGAGAACCCATACCAGCGACGTGGCAACCGCATGTTCTCAGAGAGTCGCTGCACTGCAGCGTTAAACCCAAGCAGAAGGCAGCTGTAGAAATGTCGCCGCTTCTCGCTCCTCCGACACTTACAACGGAACCAGGACAAGACCCAAGCTACGGTTTTAGTTCCCTCCTGGGGGACCCTGGTCCGTGCCATAACCTTAGGCTGAACCTTTGGCGTCACCATCTGCCTAGGCGACCTAGGCGAGCAGCTCTCCCGCGGGGTGTCTGCTCTCCCCGAGTCCAAGGGGAGCCCAGCGGCCAGGGGGACACCTTCCTTCCCTGCGGACACCTCCCCGGCCTCCCACTTCCTCGGATCCTTCGCAACCACGCCCAGAAGGATCCCGGCGGACCCGCACCTTGAAGTAGGCGACCTGCAGGTAGTTGTAGGGGCTCCGCTTGCTGAACTCCAGTTCCAGCTCCTCGCTGAGCGAGTGGGCGGCCGGCGGCCCGAGGCAGCGGCGCAGGCAGGCGGCTCGGCGGAGCAGGCCTCCGAAGAAGCGCAGATCCCGCAGGGCGGCGGCGCCCGAGGCCTGCGCCAGGCTCGGGGCCGACCCGGGGTCGAGCGCCCACGGGAAGTCGGCGGCACAGCGGCTGCGGCAGCGCAGGCGGAGCGCGCGCAGGGCGGCCCGCGAGCGCAGCGCCCGCTCCATGCTCAGCACCACTCCCGCCCAGTCCCCGCGCGTGTAGGCCGCGGTGCCCTCGGCGAAGAGCAGGTCGGGCGCCGCCAAGTCCCAGGCCGCCTCGGACTCGACATCCGCCTGGGAGGCAGCGGCAGCCACGGCCAGCAGCGTGGTCAGCAGCCTCAGCGCCATCGCCTCCGCAGACCTAACGGGACGGCCAGCCACTGCCACCGAGGCCAGCGCCCCACCCCCGGGGAGCCCCGCCCTCCGCGAGCCCGGCCTCCACGCCGGGCGGCGCAGGCCGGGGAGGCGCCCGCGCCCGGACCCTCGGCGGAGCCCTAAGCGTCCGTCGGGGCGGGGTCGGGCTCCCGTGGGGCCCGCCCCGGACGCCCAGTAGGCGGGGCTCGAGGAAGCCCTGCCCCAGACGCCTAGTGGGCGGGGCTACAGGAAGCCCCGCCCCAGGCCCCAGTGCGCAGGTCTTTTCCCCTGGCAGCTCCGGAAGCTGAGGTCGGGGCGCTGTCATGGAGGACGCTGCAGCTCCCCGGCGGACGGAAGGCGTCGCTGGACACCCCGCTGCGCAGTCGGCGATGGGTCGGGGAGGTACGCTGGGTGAGAGTTGGCGGGGGAAAGGAGCCCCTGGGGCGGCTGGTCTGCCGGGCGCCGCGGGAGGCTGAGCGCGGGCGCTCACGCTCTGTGTTCTTGGGTGTGTGTCGCAGGAGCGCTGGTGGAGTTCACCTCGACCCCCGGCGGCCTGGCCCTGGTGAGCCCCTACCACACCCACCGGGCCGGGGACCCCCTGGACCTCGTGGCGCTCGCAGAGCAGGTGCAGAAGGTGAGGGGGCGCGACTGCGAAAGGAAATAACCGTCTCCTTCCAGGTGATTGAGTCCTGCTGCTTGGACCTCACAGCGCATCCGTGTGGGGTCGCGTTTGTTCTTGCCCCCATTTCAGAGACGCGACTGATTTTCTTTGCGAGTCGGTGGTCTGACTCAAACTCTGATATCTGAGACCAGAGAGAGGCTCCTTCAGCTGCACCTTGAGTGCCTGTAATCTCCGTGTGTGGCACAGTTTGAGCAGTACTTTAAATATTCGTTATTTAATTCGGGCCTTAGGACTATTCAGTGAGGTAGCCCGTACAGAAGTTGTCCTGCTCACTGGGCGCTGGAAGAGATATTTCAAGATAACGCTCAGACTCTGCAGGCATGCTTACTGCACTTATTTTAAATTGGTTCCCTTTAGATTCTTGTCCTCTATCTGAGAGTTGGAGGAAATACAAAATAATGGGAAAAAACACTGGAAGTTTGCATCCAGGCATTTTTTATCCCAATTTGCATATTAATTTACATTGTCATTTAAGACAAATTGCCTCTTTCTGGGCTGTAAAATAAAGGATTTAAAGTAGGAGAGCTTCAAGATCTGAAGTTCTGAAAAATCAAGTTTCATGTAAGCACTTACTTCCTTGTCTTAGAGCCATTTTCAATGTAGACAGCTAGAGTGTCCCACTGCTAAAGTTCATGATAGCCCTTCATTCTTTTTTTTTTTTTTTCTTGAGGCTAGGTTTTGCTATTTTTGCCCGTGGAACCGCAGACTCTCGTTGCCTGGGGTACCACAGACTCAAGCAATCCCCAGCCTCAGCTTCCCAGGTAGCTGGGATTACAGGCGCACGCCACCACGCCCAGCTATTTTTTTGGAACTAGGTCTCACTACGGGCCCCAGGAGGGACTCAAATCGCGATCCCTAGCCCCAGCCACTTCATAGGCTGAAGCTTACAGGCATGAGCCACCGTGCCCGGCCAGCCCTTCATTCTTATGTATACCATCACACTTGATCTTGATTTAAAGGTCTTTGTTTTTCTCAAAATACTTAATATTTACTGTGCTCAAATTCCCCCACATATACATCTCTATATTTCAGTTTGTTTTTAATTAAGAAAACTTCAAGTACTTAGAAAAGCTCCTTTGACACAAACCTTATGCCTCTTTTCTGGAGGGGTCGTGAACAAAGTACAACTTTTTAGGAGAACATCGTGTATCTGTTTAATCAAATCACTTTTACTGGGAGAGAGGCTGCCAGGGACAAAATGTTAGGTAAACATTTTCATGGGTTACTGAGTGACCATCATATCTATTACAATGATCTGAAACAGGAAAAAACTCCACAGCTTTTGCCCTCAGCCCATCATCTAGTAAAATATAGAGAAGATACACTATTATGCTGTCTCCATTTCCCTGGTATCATTAATCCTTAAGAAGCTGAAGAAAACAATGTGGAGAGAGAAAAATTGAACTCTGTTCAAACACTAAAATGTCCCTTTTTGCAGGACTGACCTCTGACAGGCCATCTAGATAATCATGTGTATTCAGAAAACTTGAGAGATATTAAGACATGAAATTTGGAATCCTTGATCTGTGTTCAAATCTTCAACTGCTATTTTCTAGCTGTGATACCTTTGACAGGTTGCCTCATCTTTAAGTCTAATTCTGAAAATAAGAAAGTGAGGTTATCTCTTACTTTATGAGTATTGTGAGATTTAAATTAAATAGTGAACATGAAGGGTCTCAGAAGCATTGGTGCCAGGATTCATATTTAGGAATTGTATGTACCATTCTCATTTCTGTTAGGCTCCGTTATTTACAAGGAACAGATTTGTGGCCAGAGCTTAAAAAAAAAGGGAGATATGGCTCGTCAGGTTGAAAGTGGTAGCTGAAGTCCCTTTGGATGGCTTGGGCTCCTGGGGAGCGTCCTCAGCACCCTTGCCATGGCCTAGGCTCCAGGCAGAGGTGAAGGTACAATTTTGCAGTTATTGAGGGTTATACCCCACCCTTCCAAATGACTATTTTTAAATTAAATTTCAGTGCTTTAGGCTACATTTGCCTTGCATTCTGTAGTTCTCATCATTCCCTTTTTAAACCTGTTACTTCACTCTTTGGTTGTCTCTGATCTACTTCTACCACATAATTATGGTTATTTCCTTCACAATAGTACATCATGATTCTGAGTACTTATAGTACTGACTTTAATTATCTTTCTTTCTGGAGTTTGCTACTTACTCACGCTGTGCTATACAATGCAGTGGCTGTTAACCACCACATGTGGCTCTTGGAAGGTGTGGTTAGTGAACTAAATTAAAAATTATGTACATTAGTTCCTTCTTCAACCTGATTTTGTTCTGAGAGAGACCACATTCACTTAATTTTTTTTGCAATCATTTAGTTGTAATCATTCTGTTTTATTGTTAGTTAATATGAATGTGCCTAATTTATAAATTTAACTTTATCATAGGGATGTACATATAGGGGAAAAAATGTAACACATACCAGATCCAGTACTGCCTGTGGTTACTGGCATCCACTGAGCATCTTGGAATATATCTCCCATAGATAAAGGCAGATTATTCTGAGTTTTAAGACTTTCTATTTAATTCAGTTACTGGAAACTTTTAAGTATATTTGAGTCAACTCTTTCAATTAAACTTCATGATGTCTAAATATAGATCAAGTATTTCCAGTGAAAATTTAGCACTCAGATTGATAGGTGGTGAGTACAAGATACCCACTTAATATGAAAGTTAAATATCTCAGTTTTTAGAATTATATTGGAATTATAATATTTTAATGTATCAAAGTGAAATATATTAAGGTGAAATATATTACTAGAACTTTTACTTCTAACGTGGCTACTGGAAATTTTTAAATTATACATGCAACTTGTTTCAAATTCCAAAGGACAGTTGCTTTAGACTGTAGTCTTTTTTTTTTTTTTTTTTTGAGACTAGGTCCCGCTATGTTGCCCAAGGTAGTCTCAAACCCATGGACTCAAGTGATTCCTAGCCTCAACCTCCCAAGTAGCTAGGATTAGAGGTGTGCGCCACCGTGCCTGCCCTAGACTATAGTCTTGATGACAGGCAAACCTTTCTGTCACTTTGTCTAACTTACTGCCTGATAGACAGTAGTTGCTAAATGTGTATTTGTGAAGTGGATGAATGATTGACTCAGCTTAATCAATTGTTTTGTTCACTTACAACATTGACTCCTACCTGACTTTTACCATTGATGTCCTCTACGAACCAGCAACTTCTTTTTAAAATTTCTTAGTTCAAGTTTCACTTTGCACATCTTTTTCTTGATTGTATATCACTGGAAGTTAATCAGCTTTTCTTGAAAGTGAGCTTGAAGTTTCTGACAGATTTCTGAGTGACTATCCTTTCAATGAATGAATTGGTTACAAAATTTCTAGCTTTGAAAATTTAGTCCATTTTAAGCCATTTCATTTGCCTAGTTCAGGACAGATAGTATTCTATATACATTATAGCTTTGTTTCAGGTCTATATCACCATGTTAGAATAAAAATACATTAAGTGTGGGTGAATACAGTAGCAGGTTAAAATGTAACTAGATATGACTTAGATGATTCATCTGAGATAATGTTCAGATTGATACTTTCTATAGCTAGATTTTTAGCAAGTGATAAGAGTCATATCAAGTGTGTTTGGATTTCATTGTAAGGCCCATTCATAATTTCAGATGTGTTTAAACTTGGAAAATGAATGGAAATCTGGGCACAAAGTGGCATTTATCAGACAGGTAGCAAGGGGAAAATGTATGAGATGAAGGGGAGGGCATATTTCGTAAATTTGGAGGCAAGAGAGGGGGCACACAATGCTAAAGGACCAGACAAATTCAGTGTGGAAGGCTGGACACGGTGGCTTGTGCCTGTAAGCGTCAGCCTATGAAGCGGCCGGGGCTAGGGATCGCGGTTCGAGTCCCGCTGAGGCCTGTAGCGAGACCTAGTTCCAAAAAAAAAAAAAAATAGCTGGGCGTGGTGGCGCGTGCCTGTAATCCCAGCTACCTGGGAAGCTGAGGCTAGGGATTGCTTGAGTCTGTGGTACCCCGGGCAACGAGAGCCTGCGGTTCCAAGGGCAAAATTAGTGAGACCTAGTCTCAAAAAAAAAAAATTCAGTGTGGAACAGACAATGCTGTGGGAAAGTAAAGAAGGACACCCTCTGTGGTGTGGGGTCAATTGGTGGAGGAGTCTCATAGGCAGTGCTGTTTGATCTGGGTGGTGGGATGGTGCAGTTCATGGGAGATGGTGTGGGTGGAGAGACTGGTAGGTATACACTAAGAGGTTACCATAACTCTTGACACTGTCATCTCAGTAAGGACATATTAGTTTATCCTTTCTCAACCTGCAATTAGGTTTTCTCTCACCTGTAGGCCGATGAATTCATCCGGGCAAATGCCACCAACAAGCTAACAGTCATAGCTGAGCAGATCCAGCACTTGCAGGAACAAGCCAGGAAGGTAAGTCATGGCTTTTGTTTTCTTTCTTTGGTTCATAAGATTGACTAACTTTGCTTAGAGTCATAGTAACTTACTTGTTGGCAGCGCCTCCTAGAAGTGTAGAGGTGTTAAACAAAATACAGCTAGCCCAAGAGGTGAAGGATGCAGTTTTCCCACTGAGAAAATGTTTAGTGAAATAGAGCAGTTTGAGAGTAAAATATGTTTTAAAAGAAATGTTCTTACTGTAGAAAAATAGGAGCAAAATCTAAAAACCACTCAAAGCCAGTGATGACCAGCATTTTGAAATGTCATTCTTCTAAAGGCATTTTTATGGCCCAGCAGCATAGTCTAATTTTTGGCCCTTCAGAATCATCTGGATCTCAGTGTTGACTCATTGCTCTGGGGAGTGACATCTGAAACACTGAGCAGTTTCCAGATTTCAACTGGGATGATCGCTGGTATGACTGCCTGTTACCTCCAGTATCTAATTGGTTACATCTCTGCGGCTCTTAGGTATTGGAAGATGCTCACAGAGATGCTGATTTGCACCACGTAGCTTGTAATATCGTGAAAAGGCCTGGTAGCATTTACTACCTTTATAAACGGGAGAGTGGCCAGCAGTACTTGTCTATTATTTCTCCAAAGGTAAGACAATTTCCCTCTTGCACAAAGCTTCTACTCTCGTCTTTGAGAAATTCTTGGTGTATATGTATGAAAATGTCAGCATGGGGGGGTGGACAAATAGTTTCCTAGGACATTGAAAGTGATAGGTATCCGAAAATTTTGAAAAATATACTTATGCTTTAATTATTTCATTGTCGTTATCTCTGTTAAAGAAATTGTCTGATGTGTAATGATTTCCAAAGTTGATTCTGGCTGGTCTGAAGGGAAAAGCCAAGATAGAAATTTGTGGCAGAATTAGGAAATGAGCTCAGTTTCTTTACCTCCAATTCCAATCAGAACGAACTTTTTTGCCTTTTCTAGGAATGGGGGACAAGTTGCCCACATGAGTTCTGTGGTGCCTTCAAACTCCAGCATGACTTGTCCTGGACTCCATATGAAGACATTGAGAAGCAAGATGCCAAAATCAGCGTAGTGAGCAAGTTGCTGAACCAGCCAGTGGCCCTGCCCCCGTGCGCTGAACCCAGCCTCCAGGGACTGACCCACTGAGAGTGGACTCTGACAGGCAGCTGTCACAGCAACGACCCTCACCACCCTCTTGCCCCTCTCTGCTTTGCATGAGAATTGAGGGCATGTAGGTGAATTACGAACTTGGAAGCCCGTGTGAATGTAAATGTTGTCATTGTTAATCGCTTCTGGTTGGGAGGGTAATGACTCACATCACTCTTTAAGGAGCCTCTCTGGGCTTTCCCTGGGCTTCAGGTACCTAGCCAGTCAGTTAGAGTTCTGGTCAGTGTGTTCTTCCCTTCCCTTTTGCTATCTGTTCTCCAGAGAGAAAGAAGAGCTGCTTCTTTCCACAGGTTGGCGCTTCCGCTGCTGGGCAGGCTATTTTCAATCTTTATGTAACTGGAAGTGGTTAAGCTGGGGGCCGGGGCTATTTAACAGTTAGTGTAACTCCAGCTTCAGATTCATCTGGGAACAGGAGTGTTGGGTAGTGGGAGGTTGATAAACAACTTCTCTGAACTGGACTAGAGAGTGTGATGCTGATATTTCTGCACTACTGGGTAGGTGAGCTCCCCTTACTGCCTAGCTAGAGTGACTGGAGAGCCCAAGGCAGCAGCTGTGGCCAGGGTTTGGGGGCATCAGCTTCTGAACTCAGAGTTTTGGGTTTGGAAGAGATGGTGCTGGTTATAGGTGCCACTAACTGTTGTATGAATGCACTCAGTGACCTCACCAAATAGGAGGCTGAGGACAGGTCGTGCAGATGACTTCCTAAAAATGCTATGGTGAAGGAGCTAGAGCAGTGGGTAAGAAACAGAGTAAATGGCCAACCTCTTGATTATAAACTGATTCAGGTTGAAACTCATTTTGACCTGAGTTATTCAGGAACTTAGCTGAGACTTTTTGTCTGGATCGCTCTATTCTGATCTGACTGGCCCTTGTGAGACTCTTTCTGTTTGGTTGGAAGATCTAACTGAACTTATACCTCGTACTTATACCTTGTACATAACCTCGTACTTACACTTTATACATAATCTCAAATGCTTTAATGGGCTTGAAACCAGGGTTGACTGAGTTCTCTCTGGGGCTGATGTCTGTTGTGCTGATCTTCTTGATAATACCCTACCCCCAACCTGGTGTTCATGGCCTGGCCTTATAAGCCTCACCTCTTGTGAGTTTACATAGTCTGCAAAGTCCCAGTGTAGGGTGGGGCTTGAATCTGACAAGATCCCATAGGTTGAGCTTGGTGTCACAAGAGGGGTGCTGTTGAGCCAGCTGCAAAAGCCTGATTGGGATGCTGTGATGGACAGACGGACGGACATACACACTCTCACTCTCTCTCCCTCCCTCCGTCCCTTTCTCTCTCTCTCTTTCTCTCTCTCTCTCTCTCTCTCTCTCTCTCTCTCTCTCTCTCTCTCTCTCTCTCTCTCTCTCTGATTCAGACTATGGAAAGCATCCCAGGTTTTCAGAAGGGTCTGAGCTGCATGATAAGGACACATTTTGAGTAGGTCCTTTATTGCCACATAAAGTACCACAACCTTAATAGCTTAAAGCATACATTTATTATCTCATAATTTCTGTGGACCGGAAATTCAGGTTCACTTAACCAGGTCCTTCCCTTTAGGGTTTCTCTCAGGGCTGCGTGTTATCAGCCAGGGCTGTGTTCTCATCTGAAGGGAGACTCAACTGGAGAAGGGTCTGCTTCCAGGCTAGCTAAATTGTTGGCAGACTTTCCTGCCGCAAGGGTTGTTGGACTAAAGAACCTGTTTACTAATGTACCATCAGCCAGAGGCTGCCCTCCATCCTCTGCTGTGTGGGTCTAGCCAAAACAAAAACTTCATCTAAGCCAACAAGAATGAAAGTCTATTAGCAGGATAGACGTTTTATACTTAGGTAGGAATTTTTCAGTATCGCTGCATAAAATTTCCACAAACTATAGGAGTGACATTTCCTACCTTTGTAATACCTTAAATATAGGATGCCCTACCTTGTATTCTGTTGTGTAGAAGCAAGTCACAGGTCAGCCTACACTCGACGGAGGGAATTACACAAGGACATGAATACTGGAAGGCAGAAATAATTGAACTGTTTAAAAAGTCTTAGAATCAACCTGTCTACCACAGTTCTCAGCTGTGAGGGAGAAAGGAAGGTTCTGGAGTGAAAGGCAGTATTACAAAGTGGTTAAGCACAGTGGCGTTAAAGTCACGCATCTTGACTTGCCTCTCAACTCTGACAAAGTAACCTCCCACCTGGTGTCCCTACTTCTTCCTCTGTTCCTTCTCCAATCCTATCTGTGTACATCATCTGCTTGATCTTTTGAAAATGAAAATCCTTAACTCTAGACACTAGCTGCTGGAATAGAAAGGCAGTGATTCCAAAGAGAAAACGCCCTTCTGTTTAGTAAGGTGCACTCCTGCTCTGACCGCCAGATTGTGTCATTACTCTTTTCTAGTGAAGCAGTTCCTAAGCTTAGGAAAAATGGAGATTGCATCTTGGAATGGGTCAGTAGGATTTAGTAATTACCATTTTGCATTCATCCATCCATCTCTCCATCAGACTGTTTCCTGGATTAAGTAAGTACCTTGTAGGTTGTTGAGAATACACACTGATGAGTAAGACAGGCCCCAGTTTCTTAAGAGCTCAGAGTGCTTTAGACTATGAAAGCAAGTCAAGTGTGACAACTTGATAGAAGGACTTTGAAGGGCATCCATAGAATATGGAACCCTGGGGAGAAGTGCCTGCCATCTTAGAGAATTTGAAGTAGCTGATGCCAGCTTAGGTGTAAGCAAGCATTAAAGCTTGTTTCAAGACAACAACCTTCCTCTCTGGAAAGATTGCTTTGGAGATTGAGGTCGGGTTTATTTTTAGAGGGAGTTTTTGAGTGGAGAAAGGGATATCCTCTGCACAAAGTAATCTTGGCAATCAAGAAGGGATAAAGAGTTGTTGTTGTTGTTAGAAAACATGCTTCTCACAGGCTCAGGGATTGGTGGGTGAAGAATGTGATGAACAATGATCCCAGACAAAAACATAATGTGAAAGACATTGACAAGAAGCAGCGTGACATTTGTGGGATTTTAGCCAATTTAAGATGAAGAATTTTGCCAGGGCTGATGGGAGAAGAGCTAATTAAGAGATTTGGGCAAGAGTGTGGGTAATATTGACTTTTAGAAACCTCATTTTGGCAGTAGAGGATGAGTGGAGGGAAAATCATTAGGCACCTCCATCCCTAGTTCAAGTGAAAGAGGATGAAAATCTGCGCTGAGATAGCATTGGTGGGATGAGAGGCGCCATATTTCATCACTTTCAGGCGTACTTTTCTCTCCACACATTTTGATTCCTCTGAAACCTGGGTGTTTATAAAAGACAATGACCCATAATGATTTTAAGCAGCAGCATATTTTTCCTCTTAGTGGTATATAAAACAACGATGTATCTTAAAATGAATAGTATTTTAGATTTGATGGAATGTGGCATTTTGAAAGTATAGTAGTTGCTGTCTTATTATCTAATGAGATGAGGGAGGATGAGAGAAAACATTTTAGATCATGCTTGAGTTATCAAGACACCTGTGTCTGTGTGGATGGTGGGAACCTACTCAACAAAATAGGAAAGAGAACAACATTACTGGTACATTCCAAAACAATCAGTGGTCTGTATTTGCTTCAGTGATCTCCTTCCTGGTAGAAGCTCCCTTTCTCCCCCTTAGAGGTCTAGAAGGAGAAGATGGTTTGCTGGAGTCTTTCTCAAATTACTATCAGTCAGTCCTCAAGAAGGTACTAGAGGTCAGTTTTAGCAGTCCTGTTGGATTTAAGTCTTACTGTAACATATGTCTGACTTTAGCGTCAGGTCTCGGCTCACTAATTATGGTGTAACTGACAGTTAATCAGCCAAACCCCCCATTTCCTCTTCTGGAGAATGGGAACACGAAAACTAACTGCTGTCCATTTGCAGGCACCCAGTGAGATGATGGTAATATCTCTAAAGCACTGAGCATGGTGCCTGGTGCCTAGTGGCCAGTAGCCACTCCCAACGTACTAGATCCTGTTCTCTTTCCCCTCCTGGAGGCAAGGGGAGTCAGCATACCTGCTCTTCTCACTGTGCCCTGTACCCCTTGCTATTCTTCTGTGGGCCTGGAGGCTACTGTTCTCATTTAGCATTAGGGTAGGTTGAGAATGTAGGCAGGTGTTAGAAAAGGTGCCTGGGTGAGATCCTGCCCACTGACAAGTGTCCTCCCAAAGCACACTGTTCCTCCAGTTGCCCAGTATGAACACCTCCTGCGGCTCTTGCCTTCTCCCGCCCCTATAGTGGCTTCCTGCTCCCCAGACTCCCTTGCGGCAACTGCTTCTCATTCCCATCTGTTGCTGTCCAACAGTCCAGCCTTGCTCCAGCACCTGCCTCTCCTGCAGTCTTAGAAATCCTCCCTCCACACTGGCTGCTGGAATACCCTTTCTAAACCAATGAGCATATCATGTCCCTCCTTAAAGCTTCTACTTTCAGGACAGAGGGTAAATTACTTAGCCTGTGATTCCTCTAACAAGTATTGGGGTGGGAACGGTTACTGTGTACCTAAGTGTGCTTCTAGGCACAAAGCCACCAGCAGTGGAACAAGCTCAGAAAAAGTCCTGCCCATATGAGCTCCCCTCTAGGTGTCCTTAGCATCTGGATCCCGGGGGCACTCTGGTCCTTTCCAGGCCAACTTTCCCACACTCTCCACATGGATTCCTCCTCCCAGAATCCGCCATTCCTGCCAAGTGCCCTACAGGACCCAGCTTTCCCTGCCCAGGACACTCTTCTGGAGACCTAAAGCCCTGCTGCCCCACCCCTCCCCTCAGGGATTGTGAGCTAAGAGCCTGGACCAAGGGGCCTTGGGACCTGTGTGGCCTCACCTCTCATCTGGGCTGGACCCCTCCAGCACACAGGAATTGGGGGAAGCGTACACCCCACACCATCTGGGAATGTCTAGTCCCCAGGTAAGCCTCTGGCCCCAGAGTGCTATTGGTGACCGGTGACCAGGCCTGATGGAAGGTGTGGCTTCAACTTCGTGCCCAGCTCCACCTCCTCTATCTTCCCGCTTGGGTGGCAGATCTCGGCAAGTGGGGTTCAGACCAACCGCGGGGCAGTAGGCAGGAAGGGAGAGGAGAGGAAGGAGCTGGGTCTCTTTAGGGGTGCAAGTGGGCAGAGAGGAGCAAAGTAAGGCGGCTCCATCTGGGAGGGAGCGCACCCTCCCAGAACTGTGCCACTATGTACTGGGACAAGCTGCTTAACAATCTTGAAACCTGTTTTCCCATCGGTGGAATGAGGCACTTTAACATAAACAGTCTGTAAATCAGTCTACTCTACTTGTAGAGAGACTCGCATGCATGACTTTTGTTTTCCTGTCAAGATTGTGTTCCATGAAGAACTAGGTTTTGCTCAGTACCTAGCTCAGGCTGTGCATACAGGGAACACAGTATAGCACTCAGCCCTGTGGGTGTAGGGCAGCACAGAGGAGAGAACCCTGAAGCTGAGGCTGTAGGTCTTCTGCCAGGCCCCCAGTGTGACCCTGAACTGCCTTTGCCTCAAGTGACCACTTGGGACAATTAACCCTTACCTGAGACCTCCTAGGGCCAGTGGAAAGTGTTTTGTTGGAGGTGGGGGGAGTGGAGGTAGAGGGTACACTTCATCACTGATTTACAACAGTAACTGTGAAGTAATACCCATGAGGTGTGTTGGGAGTTGATAGGCTGCTCCAGGCAGAAATGCTGGATTCTGCTCTTTCAAGTGGCCTGTCAGGTCACTAAGATATTTGGTCTTGCTGGGCTCAGCCTGGAGGCCCAGGAAAGAGGAAAGGCTGTTGCTTCCCGGTAGGGTGGTCAGCTGAACTCCCCTATCTCCCGTACACCTCCCTCCCCCACACACACACAAACCTGGGATCTATGCCCCCAGCTTCAGCTTTCCAGTCGAGCAGGTGGGTTCAGGCTCAACTCACTTCGTATGTGATACTGAGCAAATATCTATTCCTCTGATCCAGTTTCCTCACTCACCAATTGGGGAGAATTATAGCACCTTCTCCTGACAGCATCAGGATCAGGAGAGAAAACAGGGAAAGTACCTTGTGTTGTGCCCTGTTCATCTCTCTCCCACCTTGGGGCACCTCCACTGCCTTGTCCTAAGGGAATGAGCTTGGATCAGGGGAGCTGGACTCGAAGCCCCCTTTCCGCTGAGCCACTCCTGGTTACTCCCTCCCAGTGCTTTTTATTCCTTTGGGGCTTAGCCTAAAGTAGTAAAAATTGTTTTGTTATTAAAAACAACTCCTTGATGACGAAAGACTCATCTCTCAGGTAGGGGGAAGGGCCTGTGCCCCTTGCATCCTGAATCTCAGAGGTCCCAGGAGGTTCCCGGTGAGCCAGAGGAAGGTCTATGCTATTTGCCAGTGGGTGCAGAGGGGGCAGGGAGACCATAGCTATGTAGGTCTTGCTTTGCTATTTAGTCTTTCCAAGCTCTTGCCTTCAGTACCTTTGTCTTGCCTTCAGTACCTTTGTCTTTACTGTCTTGGTCATTCCAGTCAGTGGTACAGTACTGGGAGGTGCACTTCAGGGATGAGGCCTGGGGGAACAGAAACTCCCTGGTCCCTGAGGCCTTCTTTGGGGACCCTAAACTTGGGAATCCCTTGCTCTTTTCTTGGATCCCAGGTCAATGCACCCGTTTCTTCCTGACCAATGACCAGAGGCACTCAGATGGATGAATTTTCCTGGAAGGATGTTGCCAATGCATTGTCCCTGGCCAACATGATCTTGGGACTCTTCTCCATCTTCTGCAGTTTCTGCAAGTAGGTTGGGGGCCCAGCAGGCTCACAGGCAAGCACTGAAGCCAATGAATAGCATGAGGGAAGGAAGGGAGGCCTAGAGAGTCAGGCACTAAGGCACTGGGGCCTCCTGGGGGCAGGGAAAATCACAGTAACCTGGAAGTCAAGGGAGAAATATCCTAGCCTCAGCTTCACCACCAGCCTGATAATGTGGCTTTGGTTAGGTCAGATCCCAAGCCTCAGTTTCTTCATCTTAAAAACAAGCAGTTTGTACTATGTGTTCTGTTATCTTCTAGCTATGCTGGTCTGGAATGTTTTTACAAGGAAAGTAAGGGTGATCTGATGGTCGTCACAGTTCCGTACACAATCCTTGTGTAAGCACACTACTACTCATTTTTCAATTCTTAAATATGGTGGAATATTTGAAATTAGCACTGTTCTTTATGTTGTCAGGAATTTCATAAATTTAATTATGTTTCAATGCCTTTGAGAAATCAGCTCTCCAAAGAAAGATAAATCCTTAAAATACCTGTACTATCTACTTAACTGTTTGATCAGCAAATACCTTCGCTGGACCTGTTTCACATATATAAAATCAGATTATTTCCCCTGATACATTAAGATTCCTTACAGTTTGAAGATTCTGTGATTCTCTAAGTCTGGGTTTTAAGTCTCACAGGCTATGACAAACATGCAGCAGAAAATACTCTCTCTTGGCCGGGCACGGTGGCTCATGCCTGTAAGCTTCAGCCTATGAAGCGGCCGGGGCTAGGGATCGCGGTTCGAGTCCCACCTGGGGCCCGTAGCGAGACCTAGTTCCAAAAAATAGCTGGGCGGGGTGGTGTGCGCCTGTAATCCCAGCTACCTGGGAAGCTGAGGCTGGGGATTGCGTGAGTCTGTGGTACCCCGGGCAACGAGAGCCTGCGGTTCCACGGGCAAAAATAGCGAGACCTAGTCTCAAAAAAAAAAAAAAAAAGAAAATACTCTCTCTTAGTTCTACCTAATTTTCTAGGGTGGCAGTTTTTATATCATAATGGCAGAACCAGTATTTTGCATTAGACTCGGTTCCCATTAGCTGTACGGGTATGAGTCTAAGCAGAGGAAATGCAGGGGCTGTTTGGGGACAGCAGAGGTCAGGGATCTTCTTTGCTTCTTCTGGGTCACCCAGACATTGCAATCAGGATGTAGACTTAGGAATGACCTCCTGGGGTCAGTTTGCAGGCTGGGTGGCCACTTTCAGAAAGGTCTGGAAACTTATGCTTGACAGAAGCATAGAATCCTTGATATCAGGTCTGAGAGAGTTTTTGGAAATCATCTAGAGCATGAGACAAATACATAAGACAAAATACATGAAACAAATACATGAGACAAAACAGAAATGCAAGAAGAAACTGGTGGATCTCACAGTTGGAGATTTCAACACCCCTTTCTCAGTAACTGATAGAACCAGTAGGCAGAAAATCAGTAAGGACCAGCACCATCAATCACCTGGATTCAACAGCTATTCATTGACCACTTCATCCAACAAGGGCAGAATACATATTCTTCTCAAGCTCTCATGGAACATTCACCAGGTGGATGGTGTTCCAGGCTATGAGACATACAAAATTAACACAATTTAAATAAATCAAATCATTCAAAGCAAGCTCTTGCACTACATGAAATTAGACTAGAAATCAAAAGCAGAGCGCTGACTAGAAAACCCCAAAATACAAGGAAGATAAACTTTATTTTTAACGAATGGATAGTCTCAAAAATTAACACTTTGAAATAAGATAAAATGACAAAGCAACTTGTCAGAATTCTTGAGGTATAGTTAAAGCAGTATTTAGAAGGGAATTATAGCATTGGGTACATATAATAAAATGGAAATCTCTGTGAAAACTAACATCAAGAGAAGTAGAAGACAGGTCATAAACTGGGAGGCAATATTTGCTAGAGATAACATCTGTTACAGGATTATAATCTAAAGTGTACAAAATTTAAAACTCAATGGACCAGGCGCGGTAGTGCATGCCTTTTATCCCAGCCTATGGAGGGAGGCCGGGACTGGGAATCGCTTGAGTCCGCAGGTTCGAGACCTGCCTAGGGCAACATAGCGAGACCTGGTCCCCAAAAAATAGCTGGGTGTGGTGGTGTACACCTGTAATCTCAGCTACCTGGGAGGCTGAGGCTGGGGATCACTTGAATCTGTGGTACCCTGGGCAACATAGCAAAACCTAGCCTCAAAAAAAAAAACAAGAAAACAAGCCAACTTAAAAATGGATCAAAGACCTAACAGGTACCTCACCAAAGATGATACAGATGGTAAATACACAGATGAAAAGGTGTGCCAACTTTTTGCAATGGGTTTGCCGCAGGAACACAGGTGTCCCAAAGACTGCAGCTGATCTAAGCCGGAATGGGGAAGGGGAAGACTCACCATGTGGTCATCAGTGGACATGCCCATAGGGGCAAGTCTGCATCTGACCTGCAGAGGGGGTGGGATCCACAAAGGAACCTTGGGAAAATTCAGGGAGGTGCTGCTCAATGGGAAGGAGGCTCCTTCAGGTCTGCCTGGTCTTGAATGAGCTGAAAGCTGAACATGAATGTGGTGTCATCACCCATATTTCCCTGTGGACATTCGAAACTAGTGAGTTTTTGGCCCCTGTTGATACTCCAGGACACAGACATTTTGTCAAAACCATGACTCCGGTCTGGGTGTGGGTGCGCGTGCCAGTGCTGGGAGGTTGAGGCTAGGGATCACTTGAGTGTGCGGGTTTGGGACTGCCCCAGGCAACATAGCAAGACCTAGTCTCTAAAAAAAAAAAAAAAAAAAAGCATGACTACAGGTGTGTCTCTGGCTGACTGCTGTCCTGATAGTTGCTGCTGGTTTGGGTGAATTTGAAGCTGGCATTGCCAAGAATGGGGGTCGTGAGCATGCCCTTCCAGCTCCTACACCAGGTGTGAAACGACTTGGTGTGAACAAGAAGCCCTGCAGCCAGGGGAGTTATGAGGGAATCGCTAAGGAAGTCAGCACCTACATAAAGAAAATTGGCTTCGGTCCTGACTTGGTAGCATTTGTGCCAATTTCTGGTTGGAATGGTGACAGCATGCTGGAGCCCAATGTTAGCATATCTTGGTTCAAAGGACGGGAAGTCACCCATAAAGATGGCAATGCCAATGGAACCACACTGCTTGAAATTCTGGCTTGCATCCTGCCATCAGCTTGTCTGACTGACAAGTCCTGTCCTGCTTCTCTGGGACATTCACAAAATTACTGATGTTCAGACTGACCCTGTGGGCTGAGTCAAGACTGGTGTTCTCAGACCTGGCAAGGTGTCCGTGGACTCCAGTCAGCGTTGCAGCTGAAGTACAGCCTGTTGAACTGTGCCATCAAGCTTTGTGAAAGCTCTTCCTGGGCGCAGTGTGAGCTCAGTGTCAAGGACGTGTCTGTCAAAGGTGTTCATGGTGGAGTGTGACAGCCAAAGTGACCCACCAGTGGAAGCAGCTGGCTTCACATTTCCGGTGCTTGTTCTGAACCGGCCAGATCCATGCTGGTCCTGCCCCTGGGCTGGACTGGCGCACAACTCGTGTTGCTTGCGATCTTGAAGCAGAAGCTTGATCGTTGTTCTGAGAAAAAAGAAAATGGCCCCGAATTCTTGAAATCTGATCATGCTGCCATAGTTGATATGGCTCCTGGCCAGCCCATATATGCTGGAAGCTTCTGGGACTGCCCTCCTCTGGGCTATGTTGCTGTCCAGGATGTGAGACAGCCGTTGTTGGGGTGTCATCAAAGCAGAGGATAGGAAGGCAGCTGTATTGCCAGGTTTGCCAAGTCTACCCAGAAAGCACAGAAGGTGACACTGCCCCAGACCCACTACCCCCTCCTGAAGCTGGTGGAAGAACAATTTCAGAACTGTTGTCTCAATGGGGCGCTAACATTTATTAGGAACAGACAGGTTAATGATCATAGTGCACCATAACTTAGAAGGAAAAGAGGCTGTTTTACGGACCATTTGGGTTTTATGTATATGTGTATGAGAGTATGTGTGAAAAGTTATTCATTCTTAAAATCAGTACTTTTTTAAAATTACTTTTAAAACCAGTGCTTTATAATGGAAACAATCTAACCAAAAATCTGTCACAGAATTTTGAGGGATCCATTAAAACAAAGTTTAATGAGAAAAATATATACTCCACATCGTGTTATCAGGGAAATGAAAATTAAAGTAACAATGAGACACCACTCCACTCCTGTCAGAATGACAAGACATTGGTCACATGAACATCTGGCAAAGATGTAGAGCAACAGGGTTCTTACTCATTGTGGGTGGGAATAGAGGTGGAGATCACCACTCTGGAAGAGGGCTCAGTGGTCTCTCACATGACTGAAACCTACTCTTTCCAATCACACTCCTTGTTATTATTCAAATGAATCTAAATGTCTACCCAAAACCTGCACTTGGATGTTTATGATATTTTACTCATAACTGACAAGACTTGACAGCAACCAAGATGTTCAATGGGTGACTGGATGAACTGTGGAACATCTGAACAATGGGGTGTTATGAAGTCACAAGACATATCAGAACCTTAAATATATATATATATATATATATATATATATATATATTATTACATGAAAGAAGCCCATACGTAAAGGCTACATAGTATATGATTCCAACTGTATGACATTTTAGAAAAGAAAAAAAAATGGAGGAAATAGATCCTCCAAACTACAAAGACATTGTAAGGATGAGTGGTTCCCCGGGGGAGTACATGGATAGAGCATAGGGGACTTTAAGGATGGGAGTAATATGCTAGATGGTATAATAGTAATGGCTATGTATTCTTATACTATTGTTGAAACCCACAGAAAGTGCAACACCAAGAGAAAACCATAAAGCAAACTCTGGACTTTGGTTGACTATGATGTGTCAGTGCAGATTCACCCGAGTATATACAGAGAACCAGAATGTACCGTTCTCATGACTGAGATTGATCATGTGGGGGTCGCTGCATGTTTGGGAGGTAGAGGTGTGTGGGAAATCACTACTTCCTCTAGATTGTATTACAGATCTAAAAGTTAGGCTTTAGAAAAAAACTGAAAAGACCTAAGCTGAATAATATATAGCTTCCTCCTTAGACAACTAGGAAAAGAAAAACTAGATCCAAAGTAACTAAAAGAAAAGAAAATCACAAAAGAAGAGAGTTGTCATAACTTAAACGAAAAACAAGAAATCAGTAGAGACAGTCGGTGCAGATGAAAGCTGGTTCTTTGGAAATATCAATAAAACAACAAGCCTCTAGTCAGATTCTCCAAGACAAGGAGAAAAGACTGGAACGTGAAACAGGAGTCATTGCTACCAAGCCCACGGCCTTAAAAAGCATAACAGTGGGACAGCTCTGTGCCCACAATGCTGATAGCCTAGATGAAATGTACCAGTCCTTAGAAGACATAGGGAACCAAAACTCACACTGAGGAGAAATGGATCATCTGAGCAGGCCTGTGTCCATTAAAGAAATCATTTTGCAGATGGAGGAACAGAGACCTGGGGTGGGGGGCAGTGATTTATCCAAAAATTCTCAGTGAGGTGGTAGCAGAGGCTGGGCTAGAACCCAGAAGCTCTGTGCTCTTGATTATGCCTGGGATTTAGAGTTTTAAGAGACCTTAGTGCTTACCTTGGGAATGCTTACCTTGGGAGTTTTGAGACCTTAGTGCTTACCTTGGGAATGGCTTGAAAGAGTATAGATACTGGTATGTGTGAGGTGTGAGTGGGGAACATGGGGGGATGGGTGTGTGTCCATGCACATGCAGGAAGTTCTAGGTGTTTTGGGCGTGTGTCCAGTGGAGACCTCAAAGGCTGCCCTCTTTGGGTCTGCTCCCCGCACTCTAGGAGATGCCACTGTGCCTGCTGGATGCTACTTATCAGCTTCCTGTTAGACATGGTAGTTGGGGCAATCACCAGAAACTTCGACATCTGCTCCAAATCGGGTAAGTCCAAGCCACAGGCCCCTAAGCCCTGACCCCAGACCACCCTATCTCAGGTCACCTCCTGCATCCTCCCATATCAACAGGTCTTCCCGAGTCACCATTCTAGGCCACATCTCCAAGTGACAGGAGCAGCCCTTAGAGCAGCAGTCCAGGAGTCCCATGTGCAGCTGGGCCCTGGGATCTGTGGCTGGCCGCACCTGGGGTTCAGCATCCTTATCTGCCCTTTCTCCTGCCCAGGGCCCACCTGGGAATTGGGGTAGGAGCACTGGGTTCAGTGTTGGCTGGGTGTGGAGGGGTGGGGGAGTGGGAAAATGAAGAATTTTCCCAAGCAGAGCTGCTGGTTTAAAGTGTAAAGCCAGGCACAGTGGTGTGTGCCTGTAAGTGGCACCCTAGGAAGCCACGGCGAGGACTGGGGATCGCAGTTCGAGTGCCGCCCGGAGCAATGTAGTGAAACCTAGTCCCAAAAAAATAGCTGGATATGGTGGCACGTGCCTGTAATCCCAGCTACCTGGGAAGCTAAGGCTGGGGATTGCTGAGTCTGTGGTACCCCAGGCAATGTGAGCCTGCAATGTTTTATCCACAGGCAAAAACAGCGAGACCTATTCTCAAAAAAAAAAAAAAAAAAAAAAAAAAAAAATGTGGTAAAACATTTCCATCAGATTTTACTTGGAAGAGGCTTCCAGAGCTTTTCAATGGTTTCCATTTTCACCCAGCTCTTGCATGTAAAAGGGTAGGAAAAGTAGGCCTGGGAGGGAGAGCACTGTCTGAGGCTGCAGGGCCAGTATGAGGCAAAGCCAAGAGGGACACCTGTCCCGCACCCCCTGCCCCCCACACTCAATCCACAGACCTCCAGGGTGAACAGCTGTTGTTCTCTGGAATCACAGGACCCTGTTTGTCATCACCCCAGCCCCAACCCCCCTCACCCCACAGGGGCTAAAGCATAGGCCATACGGGTGAGTTCTAACCATGTGTCTTCTGGAGCAGGAGTTGAGCTGAATGACTTTGCTGTCTTTACCACATTTGGCCTGGCCTCAGCCCTGCTCATAGGCATGGACGGACCTCTGAATGGATTCCTGGCTGTCATCTATATCTTAGCTATTTCTTTCCGCCTGTGCTTCTATTCAGCATATGACTGGGACCCAAGTAAGTCTTCAGGCCCAGGCAGGGAGCCTTGGAGGGAGGAGCTGTTGGATGCCAGAAGCCCAGGGTATATAACTGACTCCTTCCTCAAAGAAGTCCCTGACCTTTCTCCTGGCCCTGTACTCCCTGGCTGCAGGCGACACTGGCAGAGCCATGGTCTGGGGAGCAGGACCCTTGGCTCTTGGGCCAGCTGTGCCTCTTTCTTGCTGTGTGATCTGTAGATGGAGCATGTCAGGTCACAGCCTCATGTCATACTCGTTTCTCAAAACATGGAGAAACTGAGCCCTGCTAAGGACAGATGCCTAAGGTTCTAACACAAAGAGGAGGCAGACGCAGGTGAGGTCTCCGAGAGCCCTTTACAATGTGTCCTTGGAGCCAGGGCCTGGCTGGGCCTAGCTGACTGCTAGTCCTTAGGAATGTAATGCAGAACCCAAACATCATTTCTGTGATAGCTGAATGGTTTCTGGTCTGCCCCTGCCCCGGGGTTCAAGGCACTTGGAGCAGAGACAGGGGCTGACAGGGTGGTAGGGAGACCTAAAGACAGAGGAAGGACTTGCTTCTCGTAGATGCTTTTAGTAGGGTGGAAGCAGCTAATCACCTTTTCTTTCCCTGGCAGGCATCCCCTTCATTTACAGGGGCCTACCCTGCCCCTATGCTTCCTGTGTTTTGGCCTCCACCTCCCTTCTCACGAAAGGCAACGCTTTCATTCTCTCTTGCATGGCTTCACTCATGGTTCTGTTCATGATGGACCAGAGTTACTATCCGCATGATGAGATCCTGGAATCTGAGAGCTGGAAAAAAGTAGTTTATTTGGGAGGTGAGTGAAAATACTGCTCCCAAGTGTGACTGGTGGCCATCTGTTAGTAGGGCTGCTCACTGCCATCCAGTGTTCCACCCCAGCATTCCCTAGTTCTTGCACTTTGTTTTGCTTTCCTGCATGGAAAATAAACTAACTTATGTAACATACCTGGCAGAATATCTAGAGCAAAGTAAATATGCTGCAAATGTTGGTACCCTTTTATCTTTTGGTGGTGAATCTGAAATCCAAATGAGGATCCCTAAAACTACCACAGATTCAAGGATTCTCTAGATCTCATAGAACTCTGCCTATTGTCATACTCATAACTAAGATTCATTACAGCAAAAGGATACAAAGCAAACTCAGAAAAGGGAAAAGGTGTGCAGGGGGAAGTCTGGAGGAACCAGGCGCATGCTTCCGAGAGTCCTCACCCCATAATCACACAGGACACAGTTCCTCCAGCAACAAATTGTGACAAGTGTGGGAAGCTCTTTAGAGACTCAGTAAAGCGTTTATAAGCACCGGCTGCAGAAGCACTCTCTGGCAAACACATCCCAGACTCCCAGACACCTGGAAGAATTCAAGTGTCAGCATAAATCTTGCTTGTGCTGTCAAGGTGCAGTGAGACATTCTGACCACTTAGGTAGTTTTGTATTGGTGCAGGGAACAGTTTACCTTCAAATTCCCGATACCAGCCACAAGCCAGCCTTGTAAGCAGGCATTTCTAAGGATCACTGTTTCAGGTCTGCTATGTTGATTCTTCTCATATGTATTATATTGTGCTGGCCATTATCATGTTAAACTTGAAACAATGTTCACACACATGTGTATACAGTATGTATTTATACATATGTTTTTCCTAAAAAGAGATATGGCCACTCATATTTATTCTTGGCTAGGATTAGTTTCTGATCTAAATTTGACAAAATGAAATGTGACATTGCGTTAGACTGTAAGTCCAGCCACATGCAGAGAAACATCTTAAAGGTAGGACTCATTTGGTTTTGTTTCTTAGGCACAATGAGTGGAAACTGAAGAATGGGAGGAGGAGGATTGGCAAGCAGAGGGTGGGGACTGCAGACAACTTCATAGTCATGGAGTGCTTACCTGTTTTCTTCTTCTTCTAGGTGTCACCACATTGCTTTTATTTCCATTCTCCGTAACTGCTTGTTACTACCTGATGTGGTCACTCTCCTACATCTTCTTTCCAGATGCTCTATGGGGCAAGGCAACATGTCTCAAGGTACAGCAGAGAGGAAAGTGAACAGCTTCACCAGCTCCCGCTGTGGGGTCTGTGCCAGTATGTTGGGGCACATCCTGCTTTATCCTCTCTAAATCTTCCTTTATCCTGTGTTGTGTACATGCTCTTGCCTTGAACCAGATGTCTCTTGCCTTGAACCAGAGTGACTTGCAGGAGACCAGAGGCCTTCACTCCCCTTTATTCAGGGTTCTGACTGCTAGTGGGAAACACTGGTTTATATCATAGAGAACAATTTTTTCGAGTACCACAGGTTTGAGTTCCAGCACTGTCACCAGCTGGCTGATCCCTTGGAGAGGAGTGAACTCTCAAAACTGGCCTCACCTCCACCGTGGGTGATTCGTCTTGTAGGACACTTACTGGACATTTCTTAAACTTGCAGACTGTGACTCTTCGCAGCATAACTAATCAAAGGGCAATAACATCACCCTATTTGAATGTGCGTAGACGTTCATACCTTACAATCCTGTAGTTCAACTGTCAGGGCTTATGCCTTCTGCACTTTTTAGAAGAGACACATTGGCAGCTGGAGGACATTGTTTGGTTTTAAAGACCTCACTATGTCTTTATTTGCTAAACTCCAAAATCTCAAACTCCAGATATTCAAATGCTACTTCATATTCTAATATACAAATCAAATAGAAACACTTTGCACAGTACCCTAAAGCCACCCTTGGCAGTGACCTGAGGGCCACTGGACTGGACGACCTCAGTGTTGTTTCAGGACTTTCTACTCCAGAACTTATATGAAAAAAATTGCTGGTTAGTCTGCCCCTTCCTCAGCAAGGCCACCAGATCACCTCTTCTCTCAGGTCTAACTTCTTGAAGTCTGCAGTCCAATGTATGTGGCAAATGTGCATTATAATGGAAATTTAGGTTTTAAAAATAAAAATTCATAGTCCACATTACTGTGTTTTGGCTGTAAAGAGATAGATAACTCCTTGGCCCCATTAGTCTGCATTCATCTCTCTGCCATTGATGCTTTCATGCTGAGGTAAGCATGTTTGTGCCCCACTGGATTTTCAGTTCCTTTAATTTCTGCTGCCTGCCATAGAGCTGGCCTCAAAATACTCTGCAGACAAATTGATTTCGCTGTGTCCTTTTGACCAGGTGACTATCATGTGGTGAGAATTTTATAAATATACCTGGGCTCAACACTTACCCCCTTCTTTCAGTGATTCATCAAAATAATTCAGGAGTTCCACTTTTTTTTTTTTTTAAGGGACTAGGTCTCACTATGCTGCCCAGGGTTGGCTCAAACCCACGGACTCAAGTGATCCCTAGCCTCAGCCTCCAGGTGGCTGAGATTACAGGCACCCACCACCACGCCCGGTGGGAGTTCTACCTTCTCCACATAGTCTAGGCCAGTCTCCACACAGACTAGGCCAGTACCTAGTCACTGCCTGGACATATTAAGTGCTCCAAAAATACTTATATTCCGAACCAACCAAATGTGGAGAAGACCTAAAACAAGCCCAGCAATGAGAACATTATTTACAATGACTTCAGAGGGAGCAGGGAGACAGAAATGGGGTGGGGTCTTCTGAGATGTTCCCGGCACAGTAGGGAAAATATTGGCATTGTCAGTATAAAGAGTAAAGGGGTGGCAGTACTTGCTCTTCTGCCCTAAAGGTATCTCCATACATACTCCACTGTCTGACATCATTCTCCTCCCTACTCCCAAGGAAAATATGGAAATAAAATATCCTGAAAGAACAATATCTCCTCTTGTTTAACCTTGAAATCCTTCTACTGTTAAAGCTGAGGTATGAACCAGTACTCCTGACAAATGTCTACAGCAGAAGTAACTTGACATTTCTGCACCTACAAACAGCAGGTTGATGGGTGGGAACCAGTTTGAATATTCCCATTATAAACCTATTTCTAAGCCTGATAAAGTAGCCTCCAAAATGAAAACCTCCCCTCCCCCACCTCCATAGGTGCAAACCTGTTGCTAATCACCCACATCCACAGGTGAGAGGGATCCTAGCTTCAAGCCTCTAACCCTGCGTAGTGGCACATCTGGGAATAAGGAATATAAGTGCAGCAAAAACTTAGTCTCTAGGATCTGCAGAGCTTTAGCTCCAGAAAGATGAAAAATGGGAGCAATCAAGTTCTTTATCTTCTTCCCTCTCCGTCACTCCCCTCCTGAAGGAGAAATGGTTTCTCTATCCTCACTGCCTTTCTCACCTGTCATTTAACTCTACTTTTTACAACTAGACACACCCAAACTAAAGTGAGCAAATGAACATTTTATTAGTATTTTTTGAGATTTACAGTTTTACAAGAAACACTGATTTTTCTCAAACAATAGAAAAAAGTTTTTTTAAAAAAAGAATCTGTTGTCTTAGAAGAATAAAATAAGTCTCTTCAGCAAGCATTGGGCCAATTCAATTGAACCAGTGAAGCAGAAGTTTGGATGTTCGGACTCATCCAGTTTCAGGAACAACACAGGTGCGTCTAATTCTGTAAGGCTCCGCGTGGGCCATCTCAGCTTAAAACTGGTAACAAGCTCAGACAAACTCCAAGATCCATGTCCTTTGAATGCGGGGGCTCACTCTCCAGGAGGCTGCATCTGTTTGCAGAACTCATCAAACTGCTGCTGTTCCAGCTCTGTCATCACTCTGTTGAGGGCATAGATCTGAGCGGGAAGAAAGACATACCAGCAATGGCGGCAGCTGCCTGGCATTCCTTCAGATGCAGCAAGCTGCCACCAGAAGGAGTCAGAATGGCTGCAGTGATGGAGGGTCAAGGATAAAGGAACAGCAAAGGTAAATATTAATTTCTTTTGGGCAAGCAGGAAAGAAGCAGATGGCCTTACCTGATCCTATGAAAATCTGTAGGATTTGAACAGGTAGCTATTGGGAGGTGACATGATAGGTGATGTGGCAGGGAAATACTGTGATTGATTTAATGCACTAGAAATATACAGGATTTGTTTTAGAAATTTCAAGTGTGTAATACAAAGGATATTACAGAGTGAGTATTGCAAACTGGAGAAAGCAAGAAAGTATTTTGGAACCATAAATGTGCCAAAGAATCTGGACTTTATTTGGCTGACTCCGGAGTAGGTTGTACAGGGGAGCAACTTGGTTATATCTATGCTTTGAGAAAGATAACCAGAGACCATGTGAGGGATGAAGTGGGGGGAGGAGATTCCACAGGGAGGCATCTATCAGAGCCCAGGATGGAAACAGTAGGAATATGACAACAGCTCAGACAGGTAGTAGGTTTGGAAGAAAACTGCAAGCCAGATTCTAAGGTGAAAGGCAGGCACCTCCCTTACTCCCTACCTTCTATAGTCAACCAAGCCATCAAAGAACAGAAATATCATAAAACCAGTTAGTATGGAAAAAAATGAAGTTTATGTTTGGGTATGTAGGATATAACTTGATTAATCAGGAAGAGGACAAGAATGGGAAAAAGGAGACATTGAGAAGTGAGACAAACTGGAAATACAAACTAAGAAATTAGTGAAAAAGCAACCAAGCATACAACAAAGAGGGCCAGCAAAGTGCAAGACAGTTCTCTGAAAATACTCAAACCCGTCAAATCTCTGATGAGACTGATCAAGATAAAAGTGGAGTACGGACAAATATTTTCAGAATTGAAAAGAAAACAATTATTAGTTTAAAGATTAAAAAAAATCATAAACTTTGTATCAAAATGTTTGAAAACGTAAATGTAAAATGATTAGAACTGATTAAACAGAAAGCTTAAGTGGCTATAATAAACTTTTCCCCCAAATGTTTTTTTATCATGGTAAGATCTAAAATCTTTAAGAAAAATGGAATTCCACAGTAATGAGAATAGTTACAAACAACATAAATGATTTTTAAAAAGCATAATACTCGATGGTAAACTTTCATATTATGTAGATTTACAATAAAAATAAATTTGAACAATTAAAGAGATGGTGAGTAAAGAAAGTCACAGAATAAAGTAACATAAAATTCAAAAAGATATAAGACTAGACAATGTATTTATATGCTCCAAAACGTGAAGTAGGAGAAATAGTAACTAGAAATAGTAAATCAATAGAGAACAGCAGCGGAGTGATTAGCATAAAATCAAGGAACAAGGGTACTGCTAGTGGGAAGGTCCAAGACATGGCCAGAGTGGGGACTGAAGGGATTCTAAGATACTGATCAGATTCTATTTATTAGTTGGTAGTTGGGTGGTAGGTACAGGGTGCTCACTTTACGCATTTTCATTTATCTGAATGTATTTTACACATATGCGTATATGTAATATACACACATTACATGTAAGTACATACATACATATATATACAAATCTTTTAACATCTATATGCCTATATCTATATAGGTATCTATTATATATATTTTATCAATATCTCTATATGTCATCTTGCTCTTAAATATTCTGATTCATTCCTGCTTCAGTGGGTACTTCATCTGTATAATTATGTGGTAGGGACTGAAAGGGACATTAAACAGCCTCCTGGAGACCTGCGGATCAAGAAGGCCAGCTAATAGAAGGGGATAATAAAATAAGCGGAGAAAAAAAGGGGTTGAAAATGGGTTGGTATGTCCAAGCCAACGAACAGCAGGCTTTCAGGAAGGAGAGAGTCAATGGCAGCATCAAATGCTGCTTCCATGGTCAAGTCTGCTTTCTGTTCCTACTTGCCCTCCGATCTCTCCTTCACTGACTGTTAACTTTCTGGAATGAGGCATCTTTGCAGAACTGAGTGGAAACTGTCTCTTCCTCCCCACAGTGGTTCTCATCACATTCCTACTTTAAGAGATTGCCAAGCAAGAAGATTGAAACAGACAAACAGACACACACAGACACACACACACACACACACACACACACACACACACACACATACACACTCTTACACTTAAAATGAGGAGACTACCTTCTACCTCACAGAGACACGTGCTTGCTAGCTGCCTTATTCCAGGAAGGCCAACTGGGAGTGACTGTAGTACCTGCCCTGAAGTGCTGGTGTGAGGAAGCCCCAACAGGTGGTCGTGCACGTGCAGGTTGGCTCTGTGCCTGGCACATCTGAAGAACTCAACAAGTGCCAGCTGCTGCTGGAGTGCAACTCCTCTATTACATGTCAGGAAGCAACACATCATGATAACCTGTTCAATTTAGAATCCACGTAATAAAAGCACATTATACTATGGAATAGCCTGGAAGCACAGTGATTCCAGATAACTGCTGCTGCCATTTACTGGGTGTTTTCTCTGTAGCAGGCACTGTGCTAAGTGCTTCACAGGTAATGTTTCTATTCCTTATACTAATCTTGTGAGGTTGCTATCATCTTTTTTGCCAAGGAGTTACTGAGAAACAGGTTCAGAGCACTTAAGTATCCTGTCCAAGGTCACATGGGAAGAACTAGGATGAACAGAAAAAGTGGAGTTTGAAATCAGACAAATCTAACTCTTGGAACCTCACTGGAAGAATGTCACTAAGAACATGAACAACATCTTCAACATCTGCCCCTACTGTGTCTGCAATGGATAGTTTCTGAGGCTGGCCCTTGTGGCAGCCCTTAGCACAAAATGCAGTAAAATCACCTGGGGCCTGGATGCACGCTGGGCATAAAGAAGAGGGGACAATTTGTGAGAATCCAGGTCCTTGCTCTCTGAGGGGCAGCCTTAATCTAGAGGTAGATTTCACTGTATGGATTAACTTCAAGCACTATTCAATATATTTACTATGCTTACTGTCTGCCTCTCCCACTGAATGCAAGCTCCATGAAGGCAGGGGTTTCCTCTCTGCCTTGTCTGGGCATCATCTCAAGTCCCTGCAACAATGCCTGGCACATAAGCAACTTAGTATTTGTTGCTGAATAGATCAAGTTAACAAAAATGTAAAACACTGTCAAGTGTTGGGAAAGAGGAATGAAAACTCTTGACATAACTACTGAGGGACAACATTATATGAGCTCTTTGAAAGCATCAGGCAACTTCCAGTGAAGCTTTAAATGTACCCAGTAATCCTTCTAGATTACTGTGCCAAAGGAATCACCGAAAAGTTTTTCTCTGCAGCAGTGTTTGTAATAGCCCAAAACAAAATTATGAATAATTTAAATTATCTGTAACTGGAATAGGTAGACATACTAAAGTGGATTCATAAAATAGACTACTGTAAGCAGTGATGAATAATAAACTAGACTCTCATATTAACATGAAATGTTCCCCAAAACATAAGCAAATGAAAAATACAACATGGAAGTTTATTAAAGTAGAAATTAAAAACAGAAAGGACTCTAATATACTGTTCATGGGTATTTGTTAATATATCTGAATGTAAAAGCATAAGAAATAATTGTGGTTGCCCATGGAAAGGGGAGGGAACAAAGGGGCCCTCAAATTTACATACAATCTTTATTATTTACAAAGAGTCCAGGCTGTGACAAAATGTCACCATTACCAAGCTGGAGTGCTTGTGCACCCAGAATGTCAGTTATAGTCTATTCTTCTGTATCTCAAAATTTCTCAAAAATGAAACAAATAACATGCAACAGGCTTTCACCTGATATTAAATACTAAAATAAACTTACTTATGTCTGTATGTAGTTCAACATAGTGTAAACAGTTTAAACTTTTTATTCTCAAATTGATGGTTAATGTTAGTGGAATAAAGGACCCCACTGGTGGGTGTAGAGCTTGGACTGCTCTTTCTGGTTCTGAGCAGCTACTTTTGAGGTCAAATTCAGAACATCTGTGGTAGGCACTTGCTCTCCCTCATTCTGACCCCTCTCTTACACGGTTGCTTCTGTTCCTTTCTCCCCTCAGCACTCCCTCACTCCCACTTCCCCAACACTGTGCCAGGAATCATCTGGAAACCTGGTACTGGTTGGGATTCTGACATAAACTTGGCATGGGACTCTGGGTTGCCACTTTAGCTTAGCATTCTGGACCTTTAGCGATACCCTCTCTAAACCTGGGAGGATATCTGCTTGCCAGGAGGCAGGAAGAGCTCCCCAACACCTCTCTCTCATATTCTCTACTCCAGCAGGCTATCATATACAGCCCCCCCCTCCTTCATCTCACCTCTGCTCTTTGTCTTTGCTTCAGCTCCTGCTGCGCTGATTTCTGCTTGGCCTTCTCAACTCTGCTGACAGGTTCTTTAACTTTGGATTTTTCTTTACGTGCAGGTGTATCCATGACTTAGCTCCCGAATATTTCTTAGCTCTGACTCGGATGGAACAAGAAAGTGGCTGGTCTTTAAAAACAAAAGCAGACCCAAAATAAGCCCTCAACAACTGCCATCGCTAACGAATCCCCCAGTTGAGCCCCTTCCTTTGACAGGTGGGGCAGAGGCCCGTAAAACAGGTGTTGTCTCGGAGGCCTACGACCTGAGTCCCATCGCCACGACCCCACTGGACCTCCTCAAGCAAATCTCCTCCCCACAATCAGCCTCGGTTTTCTGTCTGCAAAATGGGACAATGGTTCTTCCCTGACCTCCTCAAGGGCTGCCGCGTCAGGCCCAAACGAGAAGACCAAGTGAAGGCGTTTCAGACGCTGCAGCGCGCTGGACGCAGAGCGGGGCTGTTAGGGTTACGAGGACACTGAGGCCAAGAGGGACGAGGCAACCGCAGTCCTGCAGCGGGGAGGCCAGAGCCTCGCGCCCGCGCCCTTCTTCGGGCCTGGGACCCGCGGGGCTGCCACGTCCCGGAGCCGCCCGCAAAGCGCCGAAGCCCCGGCCCGTCGGACCCGCCCTCCGCCACCGACCCCGCCCTGGGCCCAAGCCCGGCCCCAGGGGAGGCACCCCTTCGCGAGGCTGCCCTTTCCCGGCAAAATGGCGGCGGGCGGCGCCGGGGACAGAGCCTTCGCTTCCCCGGTTCGGGACGCTGTCCTAAGTCGCGCCGTGGACAGGCTACGGCCGCGGGACCCTTGCTTCCCTACCTCCGGGGCTCGAGTCCCGACCCCGCCGCGCCTCGGACAGGGCGGGGCCGGTGAGAGAGGAGGAGCGTTGGGGGCGGTGCGCCCTGGGGCCCCGCCCTCCACCTGGACTGCGCGTGCGCAGAGCGTGCGCCCACCGCGTGGGCGGTGGTCCTGGGGCGGCTGGGCTCACGAGAGCGAAAAGCTGCTCCCTTGCTGAGTGTTTTTGGGACAGCTGCTGGAATTTTCAGGGTGAGACCTGAAGGCTGGGACCAGAAGCTAGGTAACGCTGTGAACCTAGGTTTCTTAGTTGGAAAAGTGGAGATGTTGATCGCTGGCTTTGAAAAAGGGAATAAACAGCCAATATAAACATAGATCTTCAAGTTCATTGAGAATCGGTAGTTTCACAAATACAATTTAAAAAGTTACTTACGATAACTTTGCAAAAGCAAGTAACCAGTTACCATTTTTCATTTATCAGACAAGGACTGAAGAAAATGAGAGGTAAAAATTTATTCGTTGCTGTATATATGTGTATATACATATACACACACATATATATACATTTATATATAAATATATAAATATTTATATAAAAATATATATTATATATTATATATATATTATATTTTATATATTTATATATAAATAAATAAATATATATTTTATATATATATAAAGTGGCCAAACTTTTTATATCTGTTTGGATTTCTTTTTCACTTCTGGGATTAGAATTCCATACGTAAAATTGCAGAGAAGAAATCCCTTTTATAAAGTATCTTTCATCATCGGGAAGCTCTCAGGCTCAGCAGGTTCCCAAGTTCAGTAGCAGAAAAGTTTTACAAAATTGGAATTTTCGCTCAAATATGAAATTTTCTTTTCAGCCACAAAAACTATCAGTTGTTTTCCTTGAAGTGACATGTGCATTTAGTGCATTTAGGAGAAAGTGCCAAATACTCAGTCTGAAGTGTCATAGTCTGTCAGTACCTCCAGGTAAGACTGGTGTTTGTGTCTCCACTGTCTTGTCCAGCTTACACGTATTCAGCTACTGAAGCACTTTTCCTGGTCACAGCCATCATTCCTTTTTGGTTTTTTTCTCAATCCCCAATTTTATTTTATTATTTAAAAATTTTTAAATTTATTTGCTTTTTAAAATTTATTTACTTCAGTTGTCTTTGTATGATTGTTGGTTCCCTTGATGCCCCCCTCCTTCTTACTCCTCTCCCCCTTACCCTCACCCATCATCATTCCTTGATGTGTACTGGAACTGCTCTGTCACACTGGAACTGCTCTGCCCATCTCCCATTTTGTCACACCGAATATTTAAGAGTTAGGTGTTCAGTGACTGAGCTAGAATAAAATCAATTACAAGCAGTTTGGTGGCACCACCTTGATTTGTACTCAAGTGCCAGCAGCTCCCCCACCATTGTTATAGTGTCATCAAAGCTATCAACACAATGAAAAAGGCACATGATGTCTTAGCGTTACCACAAATGTGTTATGGGTAAGGGAGTAAACAAACTGTTGATATGGCCACATGATGAATCCAGCGAAGGAGCTCCAGAAAATGAAGGGAAAAACCAATAACATGAGCATTATTAAACTACTCATGACTGTGGGCTACCGATCCTAGGTTCACATAGGATACGACTCATGACTGTCCCTCTGCAGATGCCAGCCTGGATCATTTCCCATACTCCCATCACCACTGGTTGCACTGCTGGCATTGACTTTTCTGAACCTGGGTACACAGGTAGAACAACCTTCCCAGACTTTGTAGAGTGACGGAGTTAGATGAACTGGAAGATGCTGTGACCTTTGAGGTAGTCTACTGGCAGCCTGCCTGACAGTCACGGCTACCTCTCAGTCAAAGAGACTAAAGGACCATAATGTGGCCCCACAGCTGTCTGCTAGTCTCTGAAACTCATGTCAGATGAAAAAAGGAAACCATGGCGAATGATGTACAGTGTGCTCCATCTTTATAAAGTTCAAAAATACATAAAAACATGATGCATCATTAAGGATGCAATTACAGAGTTTATGAATATATAATTATGGACATTATGAATACACAATTATGGATATCATGAAAGCAAGATGGGCAGGGAAGGGCTTATCACATGTGGGGAGACAGTGAGCAAGTTTACTTGTCAGAAAGCATGAGTCAGGGCAGAGCTGGAGATAAAGGCAGTGAGTGAAAGAAGGTGTCTAATTGGTGGGTGTCCATGAAACCAATCTTCAAATTTACTCTGATTTGGAAAGTGAGGGAGCAAACTTTTCAGAAAAAGGTGTGATAGAATCAAAACCTATGGAAGAGAATCACTGGGCAGATAACCTTGGGAAAGAAGGGGAGCTTAGAGGCCAAGGGCCTCACTCCGGGGGCACCCCTAGGTTCCCTCGCTTTTGGGGAGCCTCCTCTTTGCGCCATTCCTTTATCAGGGGTAGACAGGCAGGGCGTGGCTTGCTGGTATATAGGGTTGACTAGGAAAGTGTGGTAGGGCAAAGAGAGCCCCTGAGGGGCTTAGAATAAAAGATGAATTCTTCCTAGGCCCACCTCCAGAGTCCTGCCAAAGGTCTGGGCTCCCTGAATGGGGGGAGGGAGACTTCCCAGCTTGGAGACCCCAGCTCTGCCGGTAGGGGACAAGGGCCCCTGATTCCAAAGGTGGTGAGTCTCCCTTTCCCCTCTCTTCATTCTTCTTAGTGCTTAGCTTTTTCAAGAGCCTTGGGTCTGACAGAGAAAAGATCCTCTTGGTGCTTACTCACCAGAACAGCTTAATGGATGAAATGGAGCAATGGTTGACTGTCATTCCAGGAGCACAAAGAGGGGACAAATGACAAGGGTTGGATGGGCATCTGAAGACTCACTTAATTACCATTGTCCTGCCGTTTGTTATTACAGCTAACATCCGTGTTGGCCTCACTATAAGCTGCGTCCTTTGCTGTATGCTTCCAGACCCATCATCGGAAGCTTTGCAGTGTTCTTAAGCTGCTTACAGCTCTCAAGGGAACCTCTGTTGTGTATCTTATTTCTGATTTAGAAGATTTTGAAATTGAAATGTTTTAAACTTAAATGTAAATGAGTGAGGAAAAAATATGTTCAACATATGTGTTTTAACCTTAAATGTAAATGAATGGGGAAAAATATTTTCAACATGTGTAGTAGAAAAAAATATGTTACTGTATGTAGACTTTTGTAAATATTAAAGAGACAAATACCCACAAAGAAAATGGACAAAGTTTATAGATAGGTAATGACAAAGTCTAAAAAAGCAAAAAAGCAACCAAAGAAAAGCAAGTTAAAAAGAAGCACCATTAAGTCTTTTTAAAGTATATACCATTTTGTCGCTCATTAAGTTGTTAATGATTTTTTCTAAAAAGATGTAAGATGAAAACTTTAAAATGCTTGCTGAGAGAAATTAAAGAATAGCTACTTTAGTGGAGAGTAAACTATGTCATTGGCCAGAACACTCAATAGTTTTGATGATATCAAAGGTCCTGAATTTGCAGCATGCATGTTGAACTTTGGGAAATGAAATCATATTTTACATTTACTAGGGGAACTTTCTTCATAAAGGGGTTCCATAATGGTGACTCTGAAAAGTGAGGGCATCATTGGCCCATTTTGTAACTCAGACTTATTTTACTCTGCATTCATGAGTCTGTTTATTTATGTTTGACATTCTACCCACTTCCAGAAGGGCTGCTGTTCGTTGGGTTGCATGATATTTGGCTGTGTGTGTGATTGCCTTTCCTGTTGTAAGTATAAAATGAGGACAGCAATATCTACTTTTAGCATTGTTATCAACACTGAACATAGTATGTGTAGAATATCCACAGATGCAACAAAGGGGAACTTACTAGTATAACATAAAAAGATACCCAACCATTCAAAAATAGGTTTATGCTTTAGCATTAATTCAATTATACATTCGTTTAAAGTTCATTCTTACGATGTTGATCTGTCTTAACTGAGAACATGATGGAAGGAGGGACCATCCCACCCACCAGATCAGAAGAATAAATCCTGCAAATCAGGTGATCAGTTGTTTATCACCTCCATGGAGAAAATATGAAATAAAACACTTGACTGTGCTTCTTAATTTTCCATTCAAAGCTCTGAGAAAGGGACCCTGCTGAACAGCTGTGGGTGTGGCTTCATGTTGGTGGCCCCCAGGAGAGCTGGTAGGAGACTGGCTGTTTTTTTTTTTGATACCTGGGCTGTGTCTGCCTTTGCTCCAGTGAACTGTTTCTTCTTCTCCTTCCCTTCCTGGTCATCTTCCTCCTCTTTCTTTTAATGTATTTGCTTTCTGATAACTAAAGTTATAAATGTTCAAAGTAGGACATTTGGAAAATATAGGGAAGAATACACAACAAAAACCATAAAGATCACCTTTTAATCCCCATTCCACTTCTTATTGCCACCTGAAAAAGTCTATATTATTGCCTTCTTTCTAAGCATCTTCTCCCTAAATTATATCATTTAAAAAAGTTATTTGGGTTATAGTGGAAATTTCCCAAAGCTATTTAAGATCATTCTATCTTATAATTATGAAATGCTGTGGTATCGATATTTCAGGGCAAGAATGTAACATAAATCATCAATCATTATCACTTTAACAGACTTTTTTGCTTGTTTTGTTTGTTTGTTTGAGACTAGGTCTCACTATTTTTGCCCGTGGAACCTCAGGCTCACGTTGCCCGGAGTACCACAGACTCAAGCAATCCCCAGCCTCAGCTTCCCAGGTAGCTGGGATTAAAGGCTCGCACCACCATGCCCAGCTATATTTTTTTGGAACTAGGTCTCGCTATGTGCCCCCGGTGGGACTCAAACCGTGATCCCTGACCCTGGCTGTAGCTCCCTAGGCTGCCGTTTACAGGCATGCACCACCATGCCCGGCCTTCACTTTAGCAGACTTTTAAGTGGTTTTCAGTTTTTTCCTTTTCATGTGTAATTTTGTGATGAACATCTTTGCCATCAAATTCTTATGCATATCCTTATTTATTTCTGGAAGTGAAATTACTGAATTAAAACTGTTGCATATGTGTAACACCCATCCTGAAGCCACCTAAAATGCCCTCATCACACAGTGAAAATTTGTTGAAGAGACGTCATGTGTTTTTTTGTTCTCAGAATTGGGTGCAAGTCATTTTGCTTCTATTTTTTCTGCCCCCTGGCTGTTGTCCTAGCTGTAGGACTTAATTTCATGTGTGAATGACAGAGGTCTTGGGGGCATCAACTAGCCTATATATCATCACACAGCTAAAAGTGACAGGGCCTGGGCTGAGCCCAGAGCCCATCTTCTTATCCATGTATTGAACCATTTGAGTCTAGAAAGAGGGGGCTTTCTCCTCTTCTTTGACATCTCCTCTTCTTTAATTCTGGTAGCCCCAGTTCAGCTTGGAGTTCTGTGGCCCTCCAGTCATATCTGCCCAGAATATATTTTAAAAACTCCTTCTAATTCAGGGTTTTGGAGGTTGGGGCAACTCCAGGAGATCCTAGGCTCTGCCTTTTCCTATCTTCAACCATAACTGATAAGGCAGAAGGCGTTTTTATTTACCTAACTTCTCTTTTCAGTTCTTGAGTAGCTGGTCATTTGTAAGAAAGTGAGTAGAATAGAGAGAGGTGAGGGGGGAAATCTAACTGTAACCTTAATCTCACTATGGCCTAGTGTTATGTTGTCATGTGCAACACTGAAGAATTAGAGCATGTGTTGATATGCATTATGATTAAAAGCCAAGATAAAATCTCCAAGTCCCCAAGCTATTGTGCCACTTGCCATAAGGAAAACAGAATTGGAGAAGTGTTCAAAGCCTAAATCCATTTTCAGTTTCCCAACTTCCTTTTGACATTCTAGCTCCTAGCTCCTTCATTCTAGCTCCTTCAGACCCAGGGCCATGGCTTCTGCAAACACACTTTTCTTTGAGGAAGGGCTTGACATCTTAGAACGAATTTAAGAGATCAGTAATCACTTCCTAGAGTGTTTCCATTTTAAACTTCATCCTCAATTGTGGTATGAAAGATTTCTTTCTTGCTAAAGCAATTTCAGGCAGTAGCATGTAGGTAGGGAAAAACTTTCACAGTGGGCAATTTTTTAGTGTCTCCTTATGGTGTATGCACCCACCAACCCCCACCTCCTGGGACAATCATCCTCTTTTAATTTAGTTCTATTAATAACAGTACATGTATGGAGCACTTGTGGTGAGTGCTTTATAAGTACCATCTCTTGGAACCTCATATTGTCCCATTATAGATTAAGAGCTGGGGCCCCTCAGATGCCACGCAACTTAACCAGGGGCCTGGCGATAGTGAATGGGTGGAGATAAGGCTTGAACCCAGGTCTTTCTTGCTCCAGACTTGGAGTTAGTGGGATCAGTGCCATTGCAACGAAACCAGTGGACTCGGTTTGCCTTGGTTTAGTGTTTCTCAAGAATCAAATTTGCAAAGCTGTCAGGTAAAAAGGTCCAGTCTGCATTTTAGGTGGAAGTTTGACTTGCTGAACTTTAACTTGCCCAAGTCTAGCCTGGAGATTGAATATGAAAAGAGACCAATGCTTTAGTTTCTACTTGTTTAGTTCTGGGTATCAGTTCCCATTCTCCCAGACTTCTCTCTGTGCCTCCACATTCAGTTTCTCACTTCCCATCCTCACTAGTATCATCTCCACTATCATCCTTAGAGCAGTTGTCACCATGATGCCAACTACCACATTGGGCACCTACTTCCTTCAATCCTCACAGTAATCTTGCAAGCCACTGTGATTACACCAGTTTAAAGATGAAGAAACAGGGTCTGGAAGAAGTTGTCACAATGTCACCCAAAGGTAAAGGGCAGAACTGGGGTTCCATACCTGGGGCAGGCGCTATGCCACATCCATCTCCATCATACCTTCTGGTCTGTACCATTGGGCAGTCACACTCACCGGCCTCTCCACTCTCTCCCTACGTTTGTCCTCTTAGCTCGGATGGAGATGGCTGGTTCCTCTGGCTCTTGGCTCTCTGGTTGCCTCATCACACTAGTCTTCCTCCTGCTGCCTGTGCACATGTCAGGTAAGAGTTTCCCAATCTCTCTCTGCCCGGGACACCTAATAATGGAGTCCTAAGACCAAGAAGCCTTGGGCAGAGCCTCCTTGGGTTCTGCTCTTGTCCCAGTCTTTCCCGATACCACTCCCAGGCGATAGCCCCATCCTGCCCACCAACCAGCTCTTGCTCTCTCTTTTCCCTCCTTTTTCTGTCCGCTCTCACAGAAGACAGCCATTTCCATGTGGCCCCGCTAGGGGGCACCGCCAAACTGCTCTGCCCTATCTCGCTTTGGCCGGTGGCATTGCCCAGCCAAGTGAGGTGGCTGCGGTCCCCTCAAACCCGGAGCTCGCAGGCTGTTCACGAGTTCCGAGATGGGCAAGACCGGGAGGAAGGTCTGATGGCAGAATTTAAGGGGAGGACGGCGCTGCTGAGAGACACACAAAAAGGAACCGTCACTCTGAAGATTCGCGACGTCAGGCTGGAGGATGGAGGACAGTACCGGTGTGAGATCCGGATTGGAAGCCTGAGTCAAGAGGGCACCGTGACCCTGCAGGTTGCAGGTTAGTCAGTTTTACTTATTTATTATTTTTATTTATTTATTTTTGAGACTAGGTCTCGCTGTGTTGCCAGGGAACCCGCAGACTCTCGTTGCCTGGGGTACCATGGACTCAAGCGATCCCCAGCCTCAGCCTTCCAGGTAGCTGGGATTACAGGCGTGCGCCACCACGCCCAGCTATATTTTGAGACTGGGTCTCACTATGTTAGCCAGGGCGGGTCTCGAACCCACGGACTCAAGGGATTCCCAGTCTCAGCCTCCCATCCTAGGTTGGGATTAAAGCCGCGCGCCACTGTGGTTGGCTCAGGTTAGTCAGTTTTAAGAGAGATTCTCCCAAGATGTGAACCATGGGGTGCAGTTACTGCTCCGGGTGCATTTGTGAAGGTGTTGGGCTGAAGCGAGGCAGGGAGGTGGGAGAGGACAACATTCACCTGTCTGCCTCTCAGGGGAGGCTGTGGGCCGGGCACGAGGGCTCCTGAGGGCTGGGCCGAGGCTCGCAAGGGCTGCCAGCTTGTCTCTCCTCTCCAGTCCTAGGCTCCGACCCTTACATTCATGTGAAAGGCTATGATGCCGGGTGGATCCAGCTGGTGTGCACGTCGGCGGGATGGCTCCCACAGCCTTGGGTCGAGTGGAGAGACCCTGGAGGCAGGGTGCTTCCGTCCCTGTCAGAGGCCCATTCCCTGGATGAAGATGGTCTCTTCCGAACATCTGTGTCCAACAAAGTCAAGGACAGCACGCTGGGAAATGTTACCTGCATTTTCCGCAACACTGCCCTCAGTCAAGAGAAGACCACAGCCATGGTCATAGCAGGTAAAAACTAGAGCAGAAAACAGGCCTGAGGCACCTGATCGTTCCAGAGAAAACTTTTATTCTAGTTTTATACCTATATTTTAAATTCTCAGAACAATGCGTACTTGTAGAAAACTTTTCAAAATGTACACAGAACATTTTATTTTAATTTTTTTTTTTTTTTTGAGACTAGGTCTCGCTATGTTGCCCGGAGTAGCCCGACCCTGTGGATGCAAGTGATCCCCAGCCTCAGCTTCCCAGGTAGCTGGGATTATAGGCCTGTGCCACCACGCCTGGCTATTTTTTTTGAGACTAGGTTTTGCTATGTTGCTCGGGGTAGTCGCAAACCCAGGGACTCAAGTGATCCCTGGCCTCAGTCCCCCAGCACTGGGATTACAGACACAAGCCACCATGCCCGGCTACACAGAACATTTTAAAACAATGACAACAACAAAAATAGCTTATAATCTCATAAACTGGAAAGAACCACTGCTAGCATTTCAGGGTATTTCTTCCAAGACTTGCTTGTATGTGTATACATCTCTGAGTTGCATGTATATATATATATGTATATATATGTATATATATACATATATATATGTATATATATATATAGTCTTGTGCCTAGCACTTTTCCCCTACTTACATTGTCGTGAGCAATTTTTGCCTATACCCTTAAGCAACTCTGTATAATATTATTTTTGAGAGATGCATAGTATTTCACTGTATTTCTAGTGTAATAAAACTAACCAAAGTCCTATTACTTAACACCTGGAAAGTTTCCAGTTCTTCCTGTTATTATAGCTAATGGTGCACTGAACACCTTTGTACATATTTGGGGGAAGTGACCTGATTATTTTCTTAGAATGTCTCTAGAAGTAGAATGAGTCCAAAGGGGTGTGATTTTTTTTTTTTTTTTGAGACTAGGTCTTGCTATGTTGCCCAGGGTAGTTCTGATCCTGCAACTCAAGTGATCCGCAGCCTCAACCTCCCAGGTAGCTGGGATTACAGGCATCCACTACCACGCCCAGCTGTTTTTTTGAGACTAGGCCTCACTATATTGCCCGGAGTAGTCTCAAACCTGTGAACTCAAGTGATCCCAGGGCTCTTGACTCCCAGAACTTGGATTACAGGTGCATGCTACCACGCCTGGCTTTTGGTATAAATCTTTTAATTAAATCTTGAAGCATGGAGTCATGTGGTAGAGAAGGGTGATTTTAGAACTAAAAGAAATGGTGACCTGGGCTCCCAGGTGGAGAAGTCACGAATCTCTGCTAATACTTTCCTTCTTTTCTCTCTTTATCTTCCTTCCTTCTCTTACTGTTGCCCCCACCTCTCACTAAATGCTAAGTGCTTTATATGCCTGATTGCTAAATCTCCCAACAATTCAATGGAACAGAGCAGGGATTATTGTTGCCCCCCTCTTACAGATTTCAGACTAGGCTGGGAGAGGCCCTGTCTCTTACCCACAGTTTCATGGTGGTTGAGTGTGGATTCTCATCCAGCATAGTCTCTTCACCACATGCCATATCACTTCTTCTGCTCTTTTCTTTTTTCTATTTCTTCTTTCTTTTCTCCTTTCTCTCCTGCCTAGATTTTAGGTTTACTCCTATGGCCCCATAGAAATCATTTTGCCTCTGCTGATAGGGCTCAGAGAAAAGGGGTGGTTGACTACTATCCCACTGCTGGGTGAGAATTTTTTTTGGAGGGGAAAGTGGATGCTCATGAAAAGACCGTGATTACTGAGAAATCGCCTCCAATTTTCCAAAATCCTTTGATAATTTTCCATTGGCTAGGAACAGGCCAGGTTGTGGTCGAAAAGATGTGTTTAACCCATTGTTCTCAGGTGGGACCATTGAAACCACTCTTGAGGGATGACCATCTCAAGTTAAAGTCATCTTTGACTCTCCCAGGGTTTGTGTTACTGAGAGAAGTGAAGAGCCTCACTTACTTTGGCTCGAGGTCTCCCCCTAGAGGTTATGGAGACAGTTGTGTTGTCTCTGAGTCATCTACCCTCAGAAGAGGGACGCTGTGCATGGGGTATTTCTCAGGGGTGGTCATTAGTGGTTTCTATTTCAGCCCCCTCTCCAGGGAGGGTCTCCTCCTCAGACGTGGCTCTTGCTGTGATCCTGCCTATCCTGGGGCTTCTCATCATGGCGGGTATTTTCCTCATCTGGAAGCAAAGAAGGTCAAAAGGTAAGTAAGTAGTCAGAGGGCCCAGGGTGGTGGGGAAACTGTGGCTTCCTTTGGAAAAGGTGGAAAGGTAGTAGACATAGAGAGGACTGTCATCCATAGATTAGAGACTGTGTAAATGAAGACTGCTAGAGCCAGGCTCTGAGGACTCACATTACAGAGGAGTCAAAGAAACTGCATAACACTCTCAGGAAAAGCTGTGAATTCTCACCTTTTGAGATACTAGAAGATCTGATCATGCCAGTATTCTAATAAGATAACCAATCCTAAGTGATGGACAAACGCCTCATAATATAGTTGAATTTTGCAGATATCAGGCTTGTAAAGCACCTTGAAAGTCACATAGGGCAATATTCCTCCCGTGACCTGAAGCTTTGAGGGCCATAGAATCCCTCCAAGGGGTCCCATACCACAGTGACAAGTAGTAAAGTCCTTCGCAGGCAGCTCGGGCTGTCTTTGGACCACACTGCCTTAGAAAAAACCCTCTCTGAGCTGACTTCTCTGTGTCTCTCTTCTAGAGAAACTTCTCTATGAACAGGTGATGGAGGTAGGTAAGTGTCTGGGGCTGGCTGGGATATTTCTATGTTTGCTCAGTTCTGTCTCCCTAGCATCATTCATCTAAACTCTGCCTGAGTCCTTGGGTGGTGGTGAGGGCAGTGGGGGGGGGGGTGGCGGGGTGGAGTAGCCCAAGTCTGTTATTTCTGGTTTTTACTGACTCGATTGTAATAACTTGCCCTCTAGTATATTTGATAATTTCTGTCTGTGAACTCATGGCTTGCTGTGGGAGTTGTATTCTGTGGGAGTCGTAGTTTTAATATGGGGGAAGCTTTTCTTCATTCTATAGATAATTGATAATTACCTACTAAGTGCTGGGGGGAACAAAGGTGAGTAAAAGCAGACATGGTCTTTGCCTGCCCGGAGCTTTCAGTCTAGACAGAGGTGTACAGGAATTAAATTATTACACAAGTGGGTGTAAACTACAGCCGTACAAATACCACATGGGAGTTCTGGGGGCAGCGAAGACTGATGAAGAGGAGGCAACCTTGGTCAAGGTGGCGAGAGGAGACTCCAGAAGAAGTAGTGCTTGACCTGCATGGTGAGCAGGCATGGGGAGAGAGGGACCAGAGAACCATCCACGCAGAATGAAGCACAGTCAGGGAGCCGGGCATGGTGGCATGCACCTGTAATCCAAGCGCTGGGAGGCAAGAGACCTGGGATTCCTTGAGTTCGTGGATTTGAGAATACCCCGGGCAACATAAGAGACATAGTCTTGAAAAAGCAGTTGGGCATGGTGGCGGGCGCCTGTAATCCCAGCTACTTGGGAGGCTGAGGCTGGGGATCATTTGAGTCTGTGGGATCAGCATTACCCCAGGCAACATAGCAAAACCTAGTCTCAAAAAAAAAAAAAAAAAAAAAAAAAAAAAAAAAAAAAAAAAAAAAAAAAAAAAGAAAGAAAAGAAAAAGAAAGGAAGACAGTCAGGGGTCAACAGAGCTCTGAGAGGAGCTTAAAACCTGCAGAGAGGGGACAGGTGGTAGGGATGAAGCTGCAGACATACGCAGGATCAAGTCATTGAGGCTTTAAGATCACAACCTTGTAGAGCAATGACCTTGTGGATCAATGACCTAGTAGATCAATGGTCCTGTATATCACATGAAGGATTCCACTCCTCAGAGCAGCAGTCAAGCAGTGAGCGGCCATGTTCCTGTAAGAATGGTGCTTTGAGCTGTGGTGTTGAGGAGAAACCAGGATGTGGAGGACCATGTGGACCTCTATTTCTGTCATCTAGTTGGGAGATGATGGCCTGAGTCAGTAAGGAAGTGGAGGTCAGAGATGGACAAGTTCAGGGCAGGTAAAATCAAGATAATGGCACAGAATTTCATTTTCTTTTACTTTCCTTCCTCTAGAAAATCTTCTTTCAGACCATGCCAAAGAAAAAGGTAATTATATGTTTAAGGTAAAGGAGCAAATAACAACTACCTTATTCTTTATCTTTCTGTGTAGATGCTGATAGTCTCTGTCTCTCTTTGTGTGTGTCTCTGTCTCTTTCTCTCCATTAACATTCCTGGGATTTACTTTCCAATATCAAGGGGCTGTGTGATTGATGGTAGTCAGTGACGGGATGTCCATGGTCAAAATTTAAAGGTCTGGATTATGATGAGCTCCCTTGTCAGCTTGTCCACCAATCATCTAAAAGGAAGATCTATTGACTAGGTAAACATATTTTGCTCTGGTCATATGGGATATAGTAGCACCCAGGGATCTACACAAACATTGAAAGAGGCAGTAGGATAGGGGTGGCAGGCACCTGAGTTAGCAACACCTGCTCAGATCATTAGTCTGAGCTTAATGACCTTGGATTAGTTACTTTCCTGCTCTGAGCTCTGGTTTTCTTATCTGTAAAATGAAGACAATAATTCTCCTCACCTGGTTGTTTTTAGGATGAAAAGACGATTATAAAACCCTCCTACTGCAATGCCTACCTACCTTTTCCTTATTACCAATTTGCTCTGGGCTTCTGAGGGTAAATGTTAGACAGTTGGGGTACAGCCCTACCCTCCTGCCTCCAACAGACAGGGGCTCTGCCCTTTGCTACCTGGGAGGCAAGTCACTGGCTCAGAAAGGGCTCCACATGCAAGGATATCAGCATCACTTCTCCCCCTGCCTGACATCTCCAAGCTGGTGAAAGTGTGGGTGCTCTCCTCAGGGGCATTGTGGTCAGTCTGCCCCAAGCAAAGGAACAGTGGGGTGCGAGGGTAGTGTGGTGGTGAAGTCCTCCTACACATGAGTCAGATAGATTAGGATTTGGATCCTACCTTCCTGGCCACTTGCTAGCCGGATATTTCCACTAAGCTGCAGGCCGGCCCTCTGTAAAACGGAAATAATAATTATATGCACCTCTCATTGATGACAGGATTTGGTGCCAATCTCCTTATAAGACTAGGACATTCTAAAAAGAGGCCATTATAGTGGAAATGGTGTAAATAAACCATCAGCTCTGATGGGGTCATATCCATATCCACCCTGACGCCTCATGCCTAACATATGCCCAGTCCTGAGCACAATGCCTGACTGGAACCTCAAGACCTCAAGTGTATGACTTCAATTCTGTGTGCACTCATGCCTCTTTACTTCTTTATTTTTTCTTTCAGGAAGGCTCCATAAAGCCCTCAGTAAGTTCTGCTCCTCATTCAAGTCACAGCCCTCATGCTGTGACATCCCTGCTAGAGGATGGGTGTCTCAGTTTCATTTCCCTGGGCAGAAGAGAGGGTGTGGGGGTACTTTAAGCTGTGGGGGTTGGGGAGACCTTGGCTCTCAAGAGTGTCTTTTCTGCACAAACAGTTGTCATGGTATCTCTACATGGGGCATGTTTTACCAAGAAGAGACATCCCTTCATAAGTAAAGCCATGGGGGAGACCCTCAATCACCCATGCATGTACTTCCCTTAGAAGGGATTCAAGGGGAATGCATCATTACCAGACTGAATATATGGAGTAGTGCTTCCCCACCAGTTCCCATGGTAGGCCTTCAGACAGGGGTTTGTCTATTTTAGGAGCTTAGTGAGAGTTTTAAATAAACTTGTATTTCATTATTCTCCCACAACATCTCTATACACCGATCTTATCATTGCTCACCTGCTATATTTCTTTTAATGCAAGACACCTCACCTGTATTTATTCAGTCTGCAGATCAGGTTTGACTACTATAGGAATTGGCTGATCCTCTGCAGTGTCTCCAGCTGTGACCCATGGCTGAAGAGCATTGCTATTGCAAACACTGCTGTGGGGGAGCTAGGAAGGATCTACTGTAGAAATGTGGTTGGGATGGCACTGTGGCATTATGGGAATATGCAAGCCTTCATTCTGATTTATCCAATGGTTTTTATTCTTCAGAAAAACTCCGGAGTGAATTGAGTAAGTCCTTATGTTCTTACATCATCCATGCTAACTTACTGCCTGTAGGTTCTGGGCTTGTAGTGATAGCCCACCTCTATGTTTTTTCCTTTACAGAGTTGAAAAGGGCTGCAGCAAACTCAGGTGAGATGCACTTCCAGTGCTTGCCTCCCCCCTCCCCGCCCCTATGACCTGGAGTTCTCACCTTCTCCATCCCTTTAACAATTTCCTTTTATGTCTCTCAGGCTGGAGGAGGGCCCGGCTTCATTTTGGTAAGTTATCATCCTCATTTCACAGTCTATTGTTCTGTACCTTTGGCATCTGAACTATAATCTAATTTTTTTTAAAAAACTCACATCTGTTTATTAACTTACCAAATTTTTAAAAATCATGATTTTTGGGGGGGTCACATTCATGTTCCCTCTTTGATAATACTGATAAATATTTGGTTTGATCTTCTTATGGATTTTCTGGGGTTTTTTGAGATTTTTCTTAAGTGTACTAGTCATTTCCATTTCTTCATTGTGATTTTCTGCTCCTGTCCTATTCTGGTTCCGTTTTCATTTGTGTGGATTTCTTCTATACGAAGTATAAGAATTCTGTTATATTTTTCGCAGATTACATTTCTGAATTTTTCACCTGAATTGTAATTATAGATTTCTTTTGATGCAGAAGTGTTTTGATTTTTATGTAGTCAGATTGTTTTTATTTTCATATAGTCAGATTTATTCATCTTTTTCTATGTAGGCTCTTCTATGCTTTTGGGTTAGGGAAGTCCTTCCTATCCCACAAGTGAAGAGACTCCTGTCTCTTTTTCTTGCAAGTGAAGAATGCCTGTCTCTTTTTACATGTGCTTATCCTCCTTTTTCTGCAAAGATTTTCCTGGGGGCTGGTGATTGAGAGTCTTAGGGAAGAAGGGAATGTGTTGGGCAGATTCTCCAACAAGTTTTTGGTAGCTTTATTCTAAAAGGTTGGCACATTTCTGTTTTGACTTAATTCTTTTAGGTTTGCATTTTTTGCTATTCTTTGAACAATGTTTGCTATTTTCATGGCTTTGGAGTCTTTACTAAATTTTCCAGGCTGTTCATTCTTCTTCTGTTTGTACTAGTGATTGGATCACTTGAGACAACAAGTCTCCTTGCCTGGCATTCTGGGAACTCACAGACCCAGACCCTTCTCATATATGCAGTCTGGCTTATTCCCATCACTTTGACCAAGTATGGATTTCTCAGATTTAACTCTCCATTTCTCATCCTTGGGGAAGGAGAGAGACTTACTGGGACCCTCATAATTTAAGGAAGACCCCTTAGTAACATTCTAAAAATAATCATTATGGGCAATGGTTTTTGGGAATAAAATGAGCACCACATACCCACTGTATGTAGGAGACCCTCTCTCATGTATCAACTCATCCAATCTTTCTAGCAGTTCTACAGCATTGATGTTGTGATTATTTCTACTTAGAGGTGAAGAAACTTTAGGTTGGGACTAAATAGCAAGTCTAAGTTCACATCACAAGTGTGTGGCCAAGCTAGGACTCAAATATCCTCTCTGGTGATCAGGTGACTGGATCTAACATCAGATCCTCCTTTTTTTTTTTTTTTTTTTAGAGACTAGGTCTCGCTATGTTGCCTGGGATTGTCTTCAAGTCCCAGATTCAAGTGATCCCTAGCCTCAGCCTCCCAGGTAGCTGAGATTACAGGAGCATGCCACCACACCTGCCTAGACCCTACATTTATTCTCATAGAGTTAGTTCCTTTGGACCACGGACATAGGATGAAGGCAGCTTCACAAATAGGAAACTTTCTCCTCTTTTACAAAATATACTGCCAGGAGATTAAGGAAACTGGTAGAATTCTTTGATTCTAGAACTTATGAGGGAGAACTAAAACAGGCCAATGCCAGTGATTGCAAACCTGAGATGATTTTCCCCTCGAAAGCTCCCCCAGAGACTTCATAAGATCTAGTCTTCTCAGACCTCACCTCTCTGTGACTCCCTGCAGTGGCGGTGACCCTGGACCCAGACACGGCACATCCCAAGCTCATCCTGTCTGAGGACCTGAGATGCGTGAAGCTTGGAGACCGGAGGCAGCCTGTCCCTGACAATCCTCAGAGATTTGACTTTGTGGTCAGTGTCTTGGGCTCCGAGTACTTCACAGCTGGCTGCCACTACTGGGAAGTGTATGTGGGAGACAAAACCAAGTGGATCCTGGGGGTGTGTAGTGAATCCGTGAGCAGGAAGGGGAAGGTCACTGCTTCACCCGCCAATGGACACTGGCTTGTGCGACAGAATCGGGGCACCGAGTATGAAGCACTCACATCCCCACAGACCTCCTTCCGCTTGAAGGAGCCCCCTCAGTGTGTGGGAATTTTCCTGGACTATGAAGCAGGAGTCATCTCCTTCTTCAACGTGACCGACAAATCCCATATCTTTACTTTTGTCCACAGTTTCTCTGGCCCCTTGCGCCCTTTCTTTGAACCTTGCCTTCATGATGGTGGAAAAAACACGGCCCCTCTAGTCATCTGTTCAGAACTCCAGAAATTGGAGGAATCAACTGTTCCCAAGTCAGAAGGGAAAGGTCATGCTAATGGAGATGTGACCCTGAAGGTCAACCCTTCCTTACTGCCTCCTCAGGCAACCCAGGCTTTCCCAGTGACTGATACCATCCTGCCCTGGTCCTCTGACCTTGGCCCTGCCCTCCAGGGGCTCAAGGCTCCTTCTTTCTAGGAGCAATCCTCACTACCTGTTTGCCTACCTACAGTGCTCTGGATTTCAGTCTCCAGACCCTATGCCTAGTTCTAGGACATCTTATCTCCTTCCCCCAAATCCATGCTGTTTTGTGGATTTTTCATGTAATCTCTTCCTCCTGGGGACATGAAGTTCCCAGTGGAAAATTCTTGAAAACCACATGAACAACCAGATTAGGTTTGGGTGCTGATGGTGATTGTGTGTTGCCAAGACACAAGGCATTGCATTTTGGAAGAAAATCATCTTGTCTCCTCACACTGCACTTGGGCTTTAACCATGAAATCATGGTGCCCAGCCCCAGATTTCTTATTTATCTGTCAAGAATTGTTTTTCTCCTTTTTTTCTCTCTCTCAGTTTAGACTGCTGTGCCCCCAGCCAGTTTTAAAAGGTAGATTGGGATGGATACTCTTTCTTCATGAATATGGGGAGGGGGGGAAGGAAGGGACAAAGCCTGTCATTCTGTGCTAGTTCCTTGACCCCAGTTACAACATAGTTTGGTGACATTCAGAGCTAAAGTTTGTGTCTTCAAAGCTAATTTATTTTTTGATAGTAACCAGAGCAGGAACTTTAAACTTGGTAGGTGAAATCCCCAAAAGCCCCAGGAATGCAGTCATGCTGCTAGTGAAACAGGAAAATGGTGCAGGATGATGCAGCGTTCCCCGCAGTTTTCCTTACCAAGTTCTTGTCACGTGAAGATGGAGTAAGTGCTCCAAAGAAACACATGCATGCACACGGGCAAGTGAATGATAGAGGCAAGTTTATCTAAGAAAAGGTAAATGGAAGATCAGAAATAAAGGAAGTAGAACAGGGGGACAACCTGGGCTGGTCAGGCCCAAGAGGGGTAGGGACAGACTACCAATTCGGTAATCTAGGTTACATGTTTTAAAAACATTTCTGATTATTATTAATGAACTCCCCCCCCACCCCCCGCCCTTAATTGTATTGGGCAGAGTCCTGGAAGGGCGGAGTTCTTTCTGTATGACTTTGCTTGTTGAACAGACACATGTTGGGGCCATGTAAAGATTTGGTGAAATTTCCTTTGTGGTATATTAATATCCTAGGCCTCTTCATATTCTAAACAGGGAAATTCCTGGTGTCCTCTAGTCTGATAGTGCCTTTTGAAGTTTTTATGTCCTCATGGGTCTTCCATCAGTATTCATTGGCCTCCTAGAGGTTCCGGAAGTTTGGATGGTTTCTTTTCAGCTCCAGTCTTGCTTTTGCATCTGGTCTCACTAAGAAAACTTGGACTTTAAATCTGGCCTTTAGAAGACAAGAGTTATCCTTCTGGGATTCAGAGACGGACAGTTAGGAAAAGTGACTGCCAATAGTAGAAACTCTCTGTAAAACATTACACTGGAATCCTTGGCTATATGTGTAACAAACAGCCTCTTAGCTCAGAGAGTACTGATTTCAAATAGGAAGCTGGTAGCTAAACCATGAAGATAAATAATGAATGTGCTTTGGGGGTGTGAATTGCAGAAAGAAACCTAGTGTCTTCAAGTCACAACACATGTGTGACCTGGCCTCCTTGTGGAGATATTGGCTATGTGCAGAGGGGTCCACAGTTCTTTCTACCCAGTGAAAATTGGATCTTTCTGTCAGAAGTTTTCTCTTTTAGTACCCATATGAGAGTTGCCAAGCTTGAAGGCTGACAGACTTGCACCCAGTAAAAAACTGCTATTTCAGTTTGAGTCTGAAAGTAGGGAAAAGCCAGTGCCATAGATTACAGGTTGTCAGGCAGGAAGAGTTCTCTTTGTTGGGGGAGGGTCAATCTTTTAGTTCTGTTTCGGCCTCAACAGATGAAAGAGAATCATCCACATGAAGAAGGGCAATCTGCCTTACTCAATCTACTTATTTAACTGTTAATAGCATCCCAAATTCCTTATAGAAAACACCCAGAATAATTGATGATAGATTAAATATCTGGGCACACATAAAATTAATCATCATAGTGCCTGAGTGAAATTTTTTGTTTGCTTTTGTACTGTTCTTAAATAAAAGTTTGATGTCTGTTATTTGGCATGTTGTTTTTTGCATTGTGAAAGATAAATTGTGAGGAAAAGCTTTGGGCTATTCAGAAGAAAACAGGATTGGTTTCCAAACAAACTGGAATTCACCCAAGCAAGCTTCATCTACAGTGAAAATTGCGGTCACAATTTTATTTCTCCCTTCTCAGCATCTTATTTACAACAATTTCTAAACTAATAATATTTGTGGGATGTTGATATTTCATTCATTCATATTTAATTGCCAACACACTTTCCTGACTTTTACGAAAGCAGGCAATCAGGGAAATGAGAACCATACCCAGCGTGGTAATCAGGGAACATAGGACACCAAGGCTGGCAAGAAACAGGTTTATTAGTACCGGTACTTACTCAGCGGATTCATATCCAAAGGCTGAGACTTCTAACAGGGAGTTCAGGGTTGAAATACACTTTACATGTACTGGTGTTCCTGATGGGCTGTCACTGCTGATAATACATGGTCTGATGTGACAGAAGATAGAATGAGGACGATTCAAGGGTATGGTTCCCCGTTCCCTGATTGCCTGTGTTCAATCCCATCTTAAAAGTGAGGTTCTTCACACTGCCTGCACCCAAAAGGACTTTACCAACAGGAAAAAAAAGTGACTCTCATGAAGGCAAAAGCGTTCCATGTTAATGTAAGAACAATCCGGCCAGGAGTTTTCTAAGAGAGGAAAATGTTGCTCCAGAATAGGTAGGTAGTGCAGGAGGTATGTAGTTTATTTTCTTTTTTCTTTATTTTTGAGTCTAGGTCTCGCTATTTGTGCCTATGGAACCGCAGGCTCTCGTTACACGGGGTACCACAGACTCAAGCGGTCCCCAGCCTCAGCTTCCCAGGTAGCTGGGATTACAGGTGCGCACCACCACGCCCAGCTATTTTTTTTGGAACTAGGTCTCGCTACGGGCCCCAGGCAGGACTCGAACCGCGATCCCTAGCCTCGGCCGCTTCATAGGCTGAAGCTTACAAGCACAAGCCACCGTGCCCGGTCATTTTCTTTAGCGCTGAAGACAGACTCCACTCTGAAACACCGTGCAGATATGAGAAACCTGTACATTTTTACCTTCACACACTGCATTAGATTTTATTTTTAAAGTGAAATCTGAAAGAAAAAAAGCCCTGGACATAACTTGGTGGTCTTTTGTCTTTTTTGATGAAGAACCATCAGGTTAAACTTCATAGATCTGGAGGAATTCTGCATGGGGGTGGTAGGAGATAGGGAGGTGTTCCCTTGGATAGGGAAGGTTTTGTTATCTCTCACAAGCAGATTGGGTTACCTCAGCTTCCCAGTTCTGCAACCCTCTGCTTTTAAATAATAGACTGTCTGCTCCACGGGATGGGGACAGTCAAGAGTCACTGACTCAAAGGAAAGAAGAAACGAGGGTCACGATCCCTTGGAGAAGGGAGAAGGGTTTATTATACCTATCCTACAACTCTGGGTAAGTGGTGCTGCTCGGTGGGCTTTATTTTTTTTTTTTTTTTTTTTTGAGACATGGTCTCGCTTTGTTTCCTGGGGTAGTCCTGATCCCACGGACTCAAGCGATCCCCAGCCTCAGCCTCCCAAGTAGCTGGGATTACAGGCGCCCGCCACCGCGCCCAGCTGCTTTTTCGAGACCAGGTCTCCTCTGTTGCCCAGGGTAGTCTGGAACCCGCGAACTCAAGCGATCCCAGGCCTCTTGCCTCCCA